>VDFB02345486.1:0-11779 GCA_007258455.2 Sequoia sempervirens
TTATTGAAATTAAGATCATCCAACTTGGTTATCAACATTGATGTTTGTGTTTTGATTAATGTTGTTTTGACCATGTTGTTTGATTTCATTGGCATTGAGTGATCGTTTTGATGTTGAAGTTGATTTGATGCATCAATGTATGTTGTGCTTTTTGAAATCGTCATTTGTCCATTTGTGATGTTCTAAAAGCTTGTTGCCCCTTTCTTGTTTAGTCTGTGTTTCTGCCCCCAGTGTAAACACAACCTGAATATTATGGATATGTACAAATTTCATCAAGCCATGATGAAACACAAGGATTCTCGTTGCATGATATGGATATGATAGATATATACAAATGATAGAAATGGATAGATTTTGCCATAAAGCGAATACAAGAAATAAACTAATAGATAGAGGAGCCCATTTTGATCACAAGTAGCACCTATTTGCCAGGTTTTCACCACTTGTTTTTATTGCACTTTTTTAGATCATGTGATTTTTTTGGTTTTGTTTGTTTTTTTTATTTTTAATGATTCAGACATAGAACTTCTTCAAATGAATGCTATTGATCGGCTCTTCAAACAGGTCCCCTTCTAATGTAGATAACTGATATGCTCCAAAACCATATGCTGCAATGATGACAAATGGACCAAGCCAATTTGGTTCAAATTTTCCTTTCTTTTCTCTATCTTGTTGATTGCGTGGATTTTCTTTCAAGACTAAATCACCTACTTGAAATGTCTATTGGTTTGCTTTCATTGATTGTAGCTTCTGAGGACGCAACTTGTTGATAACCCTTCAAATGATCCCGGTGCATGTTGACGTCTTTCATCTAACAGTTCTAGCTCTTGCAGATGAGATACTCGGTAGTCTTCATCATTTATCAATCCTTTGAGTGAAACCCTAAGCGAAGGTATTTCAACCTCTAATGGTAAGATTGCTTCTGCTCCATATACCAAGGCATATGGGGTAGCCCCTGTTGGTGTGCGAATGTTGGTTCTGTATGCCCACAAAGCTGGATTTAACTAGACATGCCAATCATGACCGACATCATTTACCGTCTTCTTCAAGATCTTCAAGATTGTTTTGTTTGAAGCTTCTGCTTGACCATTTCCTTGTGGATAGTAAGGTGTAGAGAACCTATGTTGAATATGAAATCTTTCACAAAGTTCATCAACATCTTGATTCTTGAAAGGCCTCCCATTATTAGTGATGATAGAATTAGGAATTCCATATCGGTAGATGATGTAATTTAGGATAAATGAAGAGATTTTTTTTACCGGTCATGTTCATCAAAGGAACAACTTCGATCCATTTTGTAAAATATTTTGTAACTGTGATGATGAATTTATGCCCATTTGATGATGAAGGATGAATTTTTCCAACAAGATCTAGTCCCCACTGAGAAAAAGGCCATGTTGGAGTGAAAGGCTGCAATTCCTGTGTAGGTGCATGAATAAGATTCCATGGATCTGGCATTTAGAACACTTCTTGACAAAAGTAAAAGATTCTTTCTCCATGGTAGGCCAATAATATCCCATTCTAACAAGTTTCTTAGCTAAGGTTAAACCACTTGAATGAGTTCCACAAATACCACCATGAACCTCTTATAAGGTTTGTTCAGATTCATCGTGTTCAAGACATCGAAGAAGTGTACCATCAAGACCACGTCGGTAAAGAATATCGGCGATCAAGGTATAACGGGATGATTGGCGTATGAAATTCCTTTTTTGGTTTCGGGATAAATCTGGAGGTAAGATGTTATTTTTCAGATAGGTATAAATCTTGCCATATAAAGGTGAATCAGAACCGGTTAAAGGGCATATGACTTGGGTCTCAGGATTATCATAGGTAGGAGAAAACAATTGTTCCACCAAGAATTCGTACCATTTTTTATTTTCTGATAATTGCAACAAGGAAGTAATTGTAGCCATTGCATCTACAACTTTATTATCAATCCTTGGGATTTGTGAAAACTTGATTTCCATAAAATACTTTTTAAAATCATCCACCATGTTCTTGTAAGGTAGCAACTTATCATATTTAGTCTGATAACCATCATTGATTTGATTAATGACAAGTTGTGAATCACCGTAGACTTGCAACTCTGTAATCCACTAGTCCAATGCTATCTTCATTCTTGTGAGCAATGCTTCATATTTAGCTATGTTATTTGTGTAGGGAAACATCAACCAGTATGATTTTGGAATGGTATGTCCTTCATGTGTGACAAAAAGAATCCCTGCCCCTGAGCCATGTTGCGTGTAAGATCCATCAAAGTACAATATCCATGATTTATTAATTATTGCTGTGAAGACATCTACATCAGGAAATTCAATGTGCATTGGGTTTTCTTCTTGTAAAGGTGCTTCGGCCAACTAATCTGTGATGATCTATCCTTTTATAGCTCTTCGATCTACATAGTGAATGTCAAACTCACTTAAGATCATTACCCATTTTGCAAGTCTTCATGTTAAGGTAGCTTTGCTTAAGAGATATTTTAGTGGATCGATTTTGGTTATCATCTTAACTATATGAGCCAACATATAGTGTCACAAATTTTGGGAAGCAAACACTACTGCTAGGCAATATTTTTCAATGAAAGTGTAGTTTAGTTCATGACTTGTTAAAGTTCTGTTCATATAGTATATGGCCCTTTCTTTGCATGTAGAATCCTCATATGCTTGTAACCCTCCCAAAGATACTTCTGTTGCTGAAATATAAAGTATGAGCGATTTTCCTGGAACTGGTGGAATTAGGATTGGTGGATTCATGAGATATTGCTTGATCTGATTAAATGTTGCTTCACACTTTTCCTCCCATTTTAATGGGACATTTTTATGCAATAGATGTGTAAATGGTAAGGTTTTGTCTGCCAGTTGAGCTATAAACCTCCTGATGGATTGTAGTCGTCCTTGGAGTGATCAGAGCTGACTGATATTTCATGGTGGCGGCATGTCCATTATAGCTTGTACTTTTTCTGGATCAACCTCTATGCCCTTTTCTGAAATAATGTATCCTTATTTTCCAAGATGAGACGCTCTAAGACACATTTCTTTTCGATTGAGTCAACATTGAACTTTCCATTTTGATGTGCATCTTTGATAAGATTTCTAGATTTCCTTCTTCTTTTGTCTCATTTGGCAAGGAGATTATCGACGAATCTTCCATGAATGTATGTATCGGTCACGGCGAAAATTGTTGCCGTCTGCTATATGGAAGCCCCATTCTTTAACCAAATGGCTTTATACCAGCAATAGGTACCCTAAGGTACGTGGAACGCTTATTTTTATCTTTGATCCTCCGTGCAGTTTATCTAGTTATCGAAAAATCCCTATCCATTAATGAATACATTTACTTCCAAGTAGCTAAATCAACAATCATATCTATGTTTGGCAAAGGGAAGTCATCTTTGGGACATGCTTTGTTCAAATCTCTGAAATCTGTACAAATTCTAATCCTTCCATCCGGCTTTGAAATAGGTATGATATTGGAGATCCATTCTGCATAGTCAATAGTCCAAATGAATCCAACATCTAAAAGCTTCTTTAACTCTTCTTTAACCAATAATGCAACATGTGGATTCATTTTTTTGAGTTTTTTGCTTCACAGGTTTTTCCCCTGTGTTTATAGATAGATGATGCATTATCAAATTAGGATCTAACCCTGGCATATCAGCATATGACCAAGCAAAATTTATTTGATTCTCCTTCAAGAACTCTGTGAATTTCAGTACTTCAAGTCTACTGTTAATGATGCTGCAAGTTGCAAGATTTTTGGCTACTCTGTTGTACCTATGTTGATTGATTCTATTGGCTCAATCAAAACAAAAGATCTTTCTTGATAATGTTTTGGAAGAGTGTCAAGTTTCTCATCCTTCAGTGCCTCAAAAAGGTTTTCACCGTCGGATTCGCTCTTTATTTTTCTCTTGTTGTGATCTACCACTGCCGTTTTTTGATTTTCACCGATAGATCCATCTTTTATTTCATTTATTTTACAACTAAGAGACTTGAAACCCTCCCTATCAAAATATTGAGTATGAGATTCTTTGATGGAACACTTGTTTTCTTGATTAGATGAACAAAGGAAATTTACAATATCCTCATCATCATAGAATGTAGGGATATGGATAGGTGCATCGTTGTCCTAATCAATAAGTTCTGGGTAGACTAAAGGTATGTGATCATTAGGTTGGGTAAGGTCTTGAGCTGTCAAAGTCATGATATGGTTGTCATTTTCATGATGGAAAAGGTCTATGATGGTATTCTCTTGTTGATTATCAATCTCGTTAAAATCTGAATCGTCCTCACTTGAGTCATGATCGCTTTGTAAAACATAATCAATTGGAGGCCTTGAGCCCTCCCCTTGTAAGAACGTGGGTGTGAATTTGTGTATGACATCCACTCTTTTCTCTATTAAGAATGTATCATCAAAAACATCATCCCATTCGTATTCATTAGAATCAGTGTTTGAACTATTATGCAATTGGAAAACTGATCCATAAAATTTTTGTAGAGTGACATCTTCATGGGGTTTATCTGAAATTGATTCTTCTTCATGAGTTTGTTGTGCTTGCTATGAAGTTGAATCTTTTGTATCCTTACCATATCCAATTCCTATTTTATCTTTTGGATGTATTGAAATAGGTTGAATTGGCTCAATGATTCCTTCTTTTCTTTTTCCTATAGGACCATTTCCTTCATAGCCCATTCTTTGCATGATGGTATACCCTTTACCATATTGTTCGGTGGGTAACTTGATGTGGAAGAGAGATTCATCTTCATCTTTGTATAGCTAGCTTAGGATGTCCCTATCTTCGACTTCTTCCTCGGTGGTGTTAGCTTTAATGAATTGTCCATCAAAATTTTTGATTGGCACAAAAGCTTGGGATGTAGAGGTTATTGCAATCTTTTGATTTGATAGGGTTGGCTTACCATGTGACCTCAGAGAAAGAGTTAAGCTAGAAAGGCATAACGAATATTCGCCTACTCCTTTGTCTTTTAAATGTAGCTTGGTGTCAAGATTCTTTGTCAATTCTTGCAATTGGCCTTGTAGATTAGAAGAAGAAGCAATAAGAGCCTCCCTATTGTGCGGCACAAAGGTGTCTTGAGTTGCTCGGAGATTTGAACAAGTTTGGGTGCTATTATAGTCAGCTTGTATAGTTATTTCTTGTCCATCATACGGAAACTTGAGGCATTGATGGTACGTTGATGGCACTGCCTGCATATCATGAATCCATAGATGACCCAAAAGTATGTTATAGGAAAGATCACAATCTAGAACCTGACAAAATGTATTTTTCACAACAGGTCCCACTCTGATAGGTAGCATTATTAGTCCTTTAGAAGCTCTTTCTTCATCATCATATGCCTTGATAGTTATTTTCCTTCATGGATCAATGTAATTTTCTATTATTCATAAGGCATGTATTAGCTTTAAGGTACAAATGTTTAAACCGGCTCCTCCATCTATCAAGACACGTCTGATTCGGTGTTTATGGATCATGACTTCAAGATAAAGCGATGAATTATGCGGATGTGTCATGGAGGCATCATCTTTTTCAGAGAATGAAAGACAAGTTGGGGAGGACAAATGTCCCACCATGGCTTGAAATTTTTTTACATCCAGATCAATGTTTATGGTTGTGTTTACAAGAGCTTCTTCTAAAATATTCTTGTGTACGGGGGATATTTTGAGAAGTTCAAGGATGGAGATTCGAGCTGATGTTTTTCTCAGTTGATCAACTAGATTATAATGACTTGGAGGAGGAATATCTGCCTTTGATGAACTTCCTTTTAAGACAACTTTTTCCTGTCCTCTCATAGTCACATTAACCTATTGATATTCTTGTTTTTCCTTGATTTTAATAACATCAATCTGTTGATCATCTGCATAGATGTGGCAGATTATGTTGTCTTCAACATTATTTATACTTTTCGCTTTGGTATCTAATGTTTCCCCCTTTTGATAGTTTGGTAAAGGATCTTTGAATGCTTGAAGAATGCCATTGTATGATGTCCTTTCCAATTCGTGATGCTGTACCATTTTCAATTAAATTCTTGCAACAGATTTTGCAAGGTTTACGTTTATTTAGTTCTGGCGACCTTTACATCAGACATATTTGCACATGAGTCATTCCATGATGGTGGTTTGACTCATGGCTCATAATCTCTTTGTGGTGGTAAGATGATAACCTTATTATCAAGAAGCTCCTTGAGAGCAGACTCAAGAGATTGACCCAAAGTGGTAAAATTTCATCGATTTGAAAAGAATGGAGGTCTTGCAGATTTTGATGTTTGGGGTATTGCCAAGATTACACAGCTCACTGTATTATCCTTGTTGTTTTGATTGGTCATGTTTTCTTGATTGGAGTTTTGTCCTTTTTGATTGTTGTTTCCTTGTTGGTTGGTATTTCCTTGTTGGTTGTTTTGTGGAGCACTTGATAGGTTGAAGATAGATGGTCTTGTTCATAGATTGTTTGCATCCACTATACCATCATTGACCACATTTTTATTTTTGTTCCAATACCTTGTTTTATCATTGCTGTTATGGTTAGATGAACTTGGATTATCAAGTTTTATCACTCCTCTTTTAACCAAGGCCCCTTCTACTGTAATTAAGTGCTAAATCAAATTTTTCAAAGTTATGAGGACACAAGACAGTTTTACAGTTTTACTTTTGATCTAGGGCATGGCGAAGGATATCCATCTTTCTTTTCGTGAATCGTGATGTGAATATCAGGCAGCCAATCTTTCTCCATCTTTGCAAAAATGAGTGGAAATATTCCCCTACTTTTTTTTTTACTTTACAAAGATCAAGCATGGTTATCTAGTGTTGAATATTGTAGGCATATTGTGATATAAACTAATTTATCAACTCCTCAAAGTTTTTGATGGGGGGAGTGATTTTGGAAAGCCACTCCATGGATTGTCCACCCAGACTTCATGGAAACAATCGCATTAAGTAAGTATCTTCATAAGCGAATTCTAGACTCATATTTCAGAAATCCCTTACATGTTCAATGGGGTTAGTTTTTCCATTATACCTATCAAATTTAGGGATTTCACAATGTTTTGGAAAAGGGATCATTTGAAGACTCCTATCAAATGGATAAGGAGATATGTCATCCAAAAAACATACTCTTGTTGCACCCCTTTACTTTCCTTATTTTCTCCCTTGTAATTCTTATCCAAGGAGTAAGGGCACTAAAATCATTAGGAGGAGTTTCAAGATTCTCTTGAATCCCTTCTATATCAAAATCAGAAGGTAACTTAGCTCCTTGATTAGCTAATGAAAGGAAATATCTTTATTTGTTTCATTCTAAAATCCTTTCCATAAAAGCATGGAATTGGGGATCCTGTTCCGCTTCTTGAAGTTTTTCTTCTGTTATCTCTTCAATATGAAATGGATTCTCTTCCTTCTCACTATTATCACCCATTTTGTTTGTGGTACTTTCTCTTTCATCTTTTTATATGTGCTTTCGAGATCTTGTGACAACAAGCATAAGCTTTGCCCCAAATTCTACTAACTTTTGATCAAAAGAATGAAACAGTGCAATTTTTTTTACGGATAAGGAAAATGGATATAAATGAAATATCCCATGACTTAAAAAAGATTTCAGTCTTTATTCGTGTTTTCCCTTTACTGAAAAGATGAAAATCCTGCTTAATGGAATTCTACAAAAAATCAAGAAAAATGATTTTGCACCCTATGAAGTTTGATCGTGAAAGATCGTAAAGATGGATTTGTGATAAATGCCTAATGTGATTGAGTTCTCTATTACAGAAATTGATTTGGATGAGTAGAATATTCAATTGCATGTTGGGGAATATAATAAGAATGAATACGTTGACTGTGGTTGTGCCTTTGAGAAAGGGCTCTTCTTTGAAATAAATCTCGTGAGTATAATGGTTCTATAGCATAATCATCAGTGAAACCTCTAATAAAGTCGTGATATCGATGGATAAAGGTTCTATGTTTAAGTAAAACCTTTCGACTTTGGTAGAAGAATCATCTTTTCTTCAATAGTTTCTTGTAGCTAAGTGGTTTCTTTGGATTTTTGACTCATTTGAGAATAGATTTCTTAACAAAGGTTGTGGATTTCCAATATCTTAACATGAGAGTAATCAATGTAATCGTGAGTTTTGGATGATCTTTTCTGAATTAATGTTTCGAAGAAACATCAAGCAAGTTGTAGAATAGTTATTTTTTAAGTCTTATACTAAATATTAAGTGTATGATCAAAATGTTTTTCAAAAATTGTTTTCACAGGTTTTACACATGACAGATAGTCCAAGCAGACTCACTCTTAGTACTCAGGTAGGTCACCATAATCAATAGTCACATCTTAGAATCAAAGATCGCATCATTACGTACTGGCCACCCCGGCGGGGTGCCCGTGTTTTTGCTCTTTTTCCAAGCGATACTCGTGAGTATCGTAAGTGGATACCTGTGATCCCCCCTCGAAAGCAAAGAGTATCTGGGGTAGATTCTTCCTCCCGGTCCATATGTATTGCGATGGGGATGTTCAAACCGACTGGCCGGATACTACACCAAGTTCAGTAAGGGAGCCCGTCGGCAGTGAAATAATAAACTCCCTCGTGAGATCTCCCAACCTTTAGAACAAAGGCTTTGGGGATGGTTATCTTGCACACTACCGTCGAATGGGATTTTCTCTAACCATCCGCATTTGATTAAAGTGGGTTGGAAAACTTGGCTTTAGTTGTTCCCACTTAGGTCATTCCTATAGGGTGAGTACTTTTTCCCACTACGGCAGGCCTTCTAAAAGGTTTTAACAAAGCTTAAAATTGCATGAAATAGAATAAATGAGTTTGGTATTTTGATCACCCAATTAAGGGGAGAGCATAGGCCTATCACCGTTTAATCATAGCAAGAAAGAGTTCAATTTTAAGCCCAAATAAACAATTTTCTATGCTAGGTGAAGATATTGCTTCACAAAGACATGGAGTTCTTTCCAGTCCAAAATAGAAAATGAGGTGACTATGCTAGGATTGCTTCATTTTTGAATTAAGTGACTATCCTAGGATTGCTTCATTCCAATTAAGTGACTATCCTAGGATTGGTTCATTTTTTTTTTAAAGCTCTTACTAGCCGCGGTCGCGTTAGATCCAGTCAAATTTTACCTAAGTCACATATTACAGTTGTAGACTTACAAATCCTATGCTAAGATAAAGAAATGCGCTAAAATAGACATCAAGAGCGCTAAAACATAAATGCTCTATGAAACAGTAAATAGCGCTACAGAATCAGTAAAGCGCACTATAAGACCATTAAAGGGTGCTACAGAATCTGTAAAGGGCATTGTGGAATCTTTAAAGGGCGCTATGGAATATTTAAAGGGCACTGTATAATCCTTAAAGGGCGCTGTAGAACCTTCAATGAATGCTAAAACAGAGTTAAAGAGCGCTAAAACAAAGTAAAAGAGCGCTAAACTGGGTATGATCTACGCTGAAGCATGTTTAATGCGCTAATACGCTCTTCCAGCTGTAACCTGTCAGAAAAATCTGTGAAAAGATGTTAAAATTGGGGCAAGAGCCCCACAGTGGGCGCCAAAAATGTGTGTGGGAAATGTTAGTATCAAAATAAGATGACAAAAACACACCAATGCAACATTAAACTAAAGAAATCAAAATAGAATGAGATCAAAGAAATCAAACAGAGCTTCTTCAGAATCATTCCATTGTCCTCTATCTCCAGTGATTTTCTTGAAGCTGCTGCTCTGAGATTGTATAAGCAAAGCTTCTCAGAATGGCAACCTACAGAACAAGTATGCAAAGAGAGAGAATACTTCTCTATCCTATATGCTGGTGGAGTGAAATGTTGATATACAGATATGCACAAGGGCTATAGATTATGCACAAGGGCTATGGATTATGAATGCTATTGAAGCTATGATATGAGGATGATAGGCCATGATATGGATTGCTAATATGCTAAGTTATGCTATGATATGATTCTAGAGGCTATGGATGCTGAAAGACTGATTGACTATAGTTTTCCTGTATGCAAGCTTCTTCTTCTTCTTCTTTTTCAGAGACACGATAGTCCTTTTTATAGATTTTTACAGGCAAGAGCCTGGTTGGCAAAGATCAATGGTTGTAAGATTGTTTGGCAAATTTGAATGGTGAGAGATGGAGAGGTTGAGAGGAAGATGGAAGATGTTGGAGTGTTGGAGAAGAATGGAGGTTTTGTCTTCAACCACCTGAACAATCTTGCTCGTGAAACGTAGAAATTTGTTGTTCTTTTCTGCTTTTGAAGTTATTTCACAATTTGTTGTAGATAATCCAAAATTTAAAAAATTATTAATTTATTAAATTTTATGTGAGTTTGAGGATTTAAAACATTTTTGAAATATTTGATTTTAGGACTATAGAAGACTCAATTAAATGTTTGGAATATTTAATTGCGAATAGACTTTAGAAGAATTAATTAAATATTTGGAATATTTAATTGTGAATGAAATTTGGAAGAATTAATTAAATATTTAGAATATTTAATTGTGAATGAAATTTAGAGGACTTTTAGAAGAGAATAATACTTAATCTTTATTTGAATAAAATATTCAAGCCAAGATTATATGATAATTAATATAAATAAATCATAATTTTTATTTAATTAATTAAGATATGGATAAGAAAAGTGATTAAATAAACTTATTTATTTAATCGAAATGAAAGAATGAACAATATAAATAAATTATTTAGATTTATTTATACGCAGATTGAATTCAAAGATTTAATTAAATATTAAAAATATTTAATTAATTACCAGACTATTGATATGTGACCATTTTTAGGTGTATACACAATGCAATGTTAATGCAAGCTAATTCTAGTATAATAATGGACTCCAAATTAAAAAAAAAAGGTATTCTAAATGTAGGTTCACCGAAATGAACCAAATATTTTTGATGTGTGTATGGTCTTGCACCTAATAGGAGAGAGGTACAAAAAACCTTAATGGCTCACTCAAGAATAAGCCCTTGGGAATCCAATGCAAATGAGATTGAAATTTGTCAAAGGGGAATTTCCTAGATGCTGAAAACTAATAAAAAAAATTAACTAATAATGCAAAACTTAGAAAATGCAAAGTGTTTGAAAATACAATGTAATATGCAAATATATGCTAAATGACCTAGAAATGCAAACAAAACTAAACAAAAAGTTATGAAACAAAAAGTGTGCACTTGGAAATGTATTGAAGACTGGATAAAAACTTTGAGACTCTAGAAATGCTAATTTTTAAGCCTGGTGGGACTCATTCACCATTCGGGGCGAATCAATCATAGTTCTAGAAAACTGCACCAGAGCCTATTTCAGCCAAATGGGTATCCGAATCTACAAAAATCTATAAAAAATAGGTATAGTGGGACTCATATGCCACTAATGATGGGTAAAAGCACAAAGTTGTGTCACACTTTATAAAAGAAACAACCAACACTAATGCAATTTTTAAACTTGAATCACTAAAAAGTGGAATATATGTTTTGAATTTTGAAATGATGTAAAGTAGTAAAATATGTATTTTTTAGTATATTTATGTTTGTATATTTTTAAAAAAATAAAAATAAAAATTTATACTAGTTTTTAACAAATTAACACTATAATTTAGTTGTTGATAAAATGCTGAAAAAATGAAGTTGCATGAGACGTCAAACTTTTTATAGTAATTTTTTTTTTCTTTCAATTTTTTTGTGTATTTATAACTTGAAATTTTAGTGCACGGATACATTTTTTTCCAATTTTGATAAATATATATTTTTAAATAAATATTAAAATGT
>VDFB02345487.1:0-13940 GCA_007258455.2 Sequoia sempervirens
AATTCAATGAACTTAAGGCAAGGTTTTCCTATTGTTTACTCAAGAAGACAAATTGAGGTATAATCCAATGCTTAGGAACCTCTAAGGATTTGAATCCCAAGGGAAAGCAGTAGCATATGGATTGAGTCAATGATATTTGTCTTCAAGAGGGTTTGAAATTTTGAGAATCATGTTGAATGTTTGTTTGCAAAATGTTTTTGAATACACACTGTGTTTTCAAACAAAGAATAATTACAAGCCCTATGGATGTGTAAGACTATATTTGTTGGATTCCCACTTGGACAAGTCCAGCTACGCTTATCCCTAGCGGATGGTTAGATGCTTGACCCCACTGGCTCCCCTCCACGGCTCATTAACGTCAATCGGGGTAGCCAAGCATCAGCACCATGAAACTCCATGGCGTGCTTTCCATCTCTACTAGAGACCCGTGGAGTGTGGGGTGGCTTGAGCGACCGTTCTTGCACCAACAAATAGATTAAGGATTTTGGCAAATTCTAACACATAGGTTCTAGTAAGGACTTTCCGTTCGTGGAGATTGACCCATCACGAGGCAAAGAAGTCCCCTTTTGGATCCATCTGTCCGGAGCCAACAGCGTGATTATGGCGTTTAGCAAAACCCTCATTTATATCCAGGCTGGAAATACTCTTGGCTTTAGAGTGTTACCCGGTTGAATTAGAGTAGAAGCTTGGGTGATACTTTTTTCCCCAAAGCGGGCCCTCTAAGATAAACAAAATTTAAACACAATCCGTAACTCGATCGATCTTTGATGGCACAAAGAAAGAGAATCTACGCGAAAATGCCCCTACTCACACTCGCACAAGATGTTCAATTTTTAAGCCCAAATTGAAGTGTTTCAAAGCAATAAAATGTATTTTGAGTATTTCTCTTGCACCCTAGATCGCACGAAGCGCAAGGGGAGAGGATACGTACTCAAAAGACAATCACACAATTAAACACTTGTTCGTTTTATAACCTTCAAAGCAATTGTGAGTTCGTTTTAAGCACCAAATGAAATGTGAGGATTGCTTGTTCAATTTTTTAACCCAAAATGAACTCTAGTAAGTTTGTCCTAAGATTCGTTTTAAGCCCCTTGCACTGAAAATCAATTGTTCGTTTTAGACCAAAATGAAAATTAGTGTTCTAAAACAAAAGATAAACAATTTCGTGAGGTAGTGTTGATCAAACACTAAAGTGTTTAAAAACACATTATGTTTTCAAAAAAGATTTTCCCCTCCTTGGTTTTCATTTGATAGCCTTCTCTTTGTTGACCTTTCACTTTCCTTTGTTGGCTTTTGGTACCTTTTCCTTCCTTCTTTGCTTTCGTTGTTTTCCTTTGTACCTTGTTCACCTTTTGCCTTTCGCTTTTCCCTTGTACCTATTAAACAAAAGACACTTAAGTTAGGATCAAAATATTGAATTCATTTAAATTGTTAATTTCAACAATAATATGATTTCAATTTAAAGGAACAAATGTTTTGGGATGATCATAAAAGAAAAATTTATAATCGAATCATAATCCAAAGATAATAAATCAATCATAAAGCATAATTCTTTCAAAAAGGTACAACCTTATTCTCAAATGTTAACTATTTCAAAATAAGTGAAATGATGTGATAAACTCTTGCAAACCTATGAATTTCATAAGCCACAAAGAATACAACTTTCAAAAGCACTATCATAGGCTTCACATATTGATCATCTCAAAAAGACCATATAGATGCAACAATTTATAAGTTTAATTTTGAAAGCCAATAAATAACTTAGCCATAAACAAATAAATCCTTCAAAAGTATCTAACATAGGCAATGAAATCATAGAATAAAATAAAATCAGAATTTATATTTCGACCGTATTGATTTTAAGCTCCTTGCTCTTGAAAGATCTAGTTCCCCCCAACTTTTAAATCATCAACTAGTTTGAATTTCCAGCATTAAAGTTTCAACAACCAAGACCCAACGCCTTCTTCAAATCTGTGATCAATAAAGAGGATGCTGCATCATATTGACAATTGAATATTTTTGATAACTTAATGCAAACAATTGACTATATTGCTCAATCTTTATTGCTGCCAGCCACATTTGCTACCTAGATTGCTGCGCAGTACCTTTACTTGGCGCATGGAGAAAGAAGCAAGTAAAAATTTTCTAACAAAACTTCCAGGTGGATGTATTTGGTAGAGGTAAAGTCAATAAATGATAGCATGTATCCAAAATATTTTAATGTTAAGTGCAGCCCGAAAACATAGATTTGAAAGGACATAAGACTTTAAGCAAACACTTTTGGCAGATACAAAATTGCGCTATAAATACCAAAGAGGAAATTTTGTCAGTGAATACAAATGACAGATGTAATGGCGCCTAAAACAAATCTTTCCAAGTAAATGCAAGTGGCGGATGTATAAATTCCAATAAATGCAAATGGCAAGTCTAAAGCTGATTTCTCTAGCTTTGTCAGTGTCTTATTGTCTGCGCCCAGCAAAGGATGAGGTACGCAGATTTTAAACAGAATGCTTTCAAGAGATACAGTCATAAAGAATAGGCACATTGACTAGTTTAAAGGATACTCTTGTCAAACATATTTATGACATAGCCTTCAAATTAATGCATGTAACTTCCCCCAAACTCGCGCCTAAAAAGAAAATTTGAATTTCCTGCAAATTGAAGGCATGTGTTTTAACTCTTCAACTTCGACCAGCATCACACATAGTAAATTTTCTTCCTGCCCTTGTCAGAAGGCAAGATAAATTTTTGAGCAAATGCTACTGCTGGGTGTAAAGCCAAGCTCCCCAGCCATCACAACATCCTCTTTGTCTGCACCAAAAAGGAGGCACAAATTTCTTTGAAAGGAAGCTAGGCGAGCAATCCTTTCATAGTGTCCCTTCTACCTGTGCACAAATGAACATTCCTCAAAGCATAAAGCACAGGAGAGGTTTGGTTAGATGTTAATAGTTGGGAATAAAAAATGTGTTTTTGTTAGAAATACTAATTTTCCAATAGCTATGATATTTCTCGAAAACTGCCTTGCAGCATCTACATACAATCTCTTGTATCCTTTATCCTTAAGTTTGTGTTTTTGGAGTGTATGTGAGCAAGGAAATGAGGATTGAATTTGAATTTAAAAGGCCACTGGTAATCTATTTCACGAAAGCATTGAAAGCCACAACAAAGTCTTATTCAGCAAAAAAAAAAATCCATGAAAAGCTTTGCATTTTTTAAGGTATGAACTAGTTTGACAAATCAGAATACTTTGAAGGCATGACCAACACAAGCAGCGTACTGAAAAAGGCACAAAAACTCTTAAATCACGTGATTCCTTCAATAGACCAGCATGTGAAATGAGAATGCACAGAAAAGACACATCAAAATGGTTTAAAACTGTTACTATGTGCACAAGTTTATAACTAACATGCAGTAAACAATTATGTTGGAAGTATGATAGATTGAAACAAAAAGTGCATATAGAAGTTGATAATGATGATATTTAGAAACAATGAACTATCAATCAAATTTAGAAATTGCAGTGACATATATATGCACATTAAATCTAGATCTGCATTAAATCAGTAACATATTGGTCAGATTTCTACCCTCCTTCTAGCGCCAAATGTAGGCATCATTTTAAAATCTGCAAACTAAACTTCAAACAATGGGTTAGTGCCTTGCAAACTCTATCAAAATACCTCTATGAAATCCATTACAAATGCTTTCAAAATGCCACAAATGATGATAAAAAGACTAAAACATTATGAAAACAAAAGCAAGCTACCTATTCCATAGTTGGATTGGTGTCACATGTGCTAGTGACCCTTTTCCAATCCTTGATCAAAGCTAAGATGATAAAATGCAAATGGATATGGTGGAGTGATGATAAACAAGATCAAATCTCAAATGAAGAGAGTAACCTTGCATGAAATTGTGAAGGATTTGCTTGAGGATGATGCACCTATTTAAAGATTTTCAAAATGCCAAGTGTTGAAGAGGGACCAATGTGGGATCAAAAACAAGCCAATGAGTTGAGGACACTTGTCATCATATGATTAGTTGATGTATATGCAAGATTTGGGAAGAGTGCCCAAGAGGGGGAAATTTTGAATTCAAATTTGCAATAAATTTTGAGAGGGGGACAAGAAAGAAGAGCAATAAATGCCCTGTTTGACTTGTCATGTTGAGAGAAAATGAGGTTTTAATAAATCAATAAAATTGATTTATTGTGCAAGTGGCTAGATCTAGATAATGCAAGTGGGATGTGATTAGCATTAGATTAGGATTAGATGAAGATTATGCTGATTAATGCTGATTAGATGATTTGACTTTCAAGACTTAAATTTCTGATTTATTTAAATCAGAAAATGATGGAATATCATTTAGGATTTGATTTAAATGTAGTCCTGATTTATTTAATTAAATGGATGATGCAAGATGAAGGTTGAATGATAATGTTTATTTGATAAATGAATGGATGAAAATGCACTTGATTAATTGATGAATGGTCCTAATGCGACATCTAATTTGACCAAATGATCGAATGCATAATTTAAATTTTGCATGTCTACAAGTTTCTAAAACCATTTAGGCATAAATCACAAAAATAAGAAACTTCCTCTTCCAGCTTGTGATTTTATCCACCTTAGTCTCACCTCATCTCACCCTAGCTGGGCATTGGGCTAGGTTGCATGGATACCCTTGAGTTAAAAAAATAAAACTCCCCCTTTTTCATTCTCTTTTTAATTCTACAACTAAAAAACACTTTACAAGTTGTCATAGTTGCATTTAGTATCTTTCATTACAACTAAAAGATAATTACAAATTTCCAATTAATAATTAAATACAAAGAAAGGTTGAAACATTTACTCAACAATAATTACTTCCATCAGTAGTGCATTGAACTATACACGATCCTCATGGAGCAGAAATGAACCAAAAACATTAGAGAGGATGTTTACACAATTGTAGACTTGGCCCATGTCAAAAACACATTTCTTTTGCCCCACTAACCAACTAGGATCCATCATCATCCCCTTCATTAGTATTTGACTATCATTGATCTTCACACCATCCATAGTATTGACCACCTTTAAACTAAGTAATCCAATTGGAATTGGGTACAAATACATGCATATTGTATGTAGGTATAGCATAATTTAATTAGGAGCTAGGTATGTTTTGGGTATAGATAAAAAAAATCTTACAAAATCATAAAAATATACGTATTGTAGTTTAGAAACAAAATTTAAGTTCATAATACCATGTATCATGCATATGCTAAACAAAACTTTCATAAAGGGTACAAATTTGAAATATGTAATATATCAATTCTATATGAATTTGTTAAACTTGAATTTCATAATAGGTATTCATTATTCAATATTAAAGCAATACTATTAGTAATCGTCATATTGGTCATCATCAAGACTAATATCATTAACTTATGTATTACTTAATTCATTTTCGTTCTGACCATCGTTTAACTTAAATTTTAGTTTATTATTATTATCATCTATGTAGTCACAATTGTGTTGTCTATATTTATGCTTTTGTGTTTTAGTTGACAAGCTCAAATATATCAACAATTTAATGTGTCAAAGTTTAGGTATAAAAGGATGACAATAATGATACTTGTAGATCATTTTTTTAGGCCAAGGAACTATCCTATTGTTTAGCTTATATTTAGGTAAATTTTGGAAAAAAACAATTAAATTTCACAAAATAAGAGCTATAGAAAAAATATTTTGGAAGATGTTTAACAAAGGTCCCATTATTATAATGTAGGGAAATTTTATACATAGAAAGAAAAAAATAGTTCATCTGATATGATGGTGTACTAGCAAATCTAAGGCAAGAAAAGAAGGAATGTATTTTCCTTTACCCACAAGACCTTGGGAAAACATATCTATGGATTCATAGGAGTTTGACCAGAGTAGACATGGGAATTGTAGAGCCTCTCTAATGTCTAATCAACTTAGCGCTAGTAGGTATACACACAACTCAAAGAATGACTTCCTATCTGAATAATTCACCTTTCACAAGAGGCTACATTTAATTATCAACCAGAGACTTATAGAATTTAGACAATGGTGACACAATATATGCATTGATGGATCCTAGACACATCCTATATCAATGGAGTATAGGAAATTACACATGTTCAAAAGACTGCAAAAGCCGAAAGTGAAATGAAATGCTAATTCACAAAATAGGGGAAATAAATATAAACTGCTTCCTTATGCTATGAGTACCTAACACTCAAGATTGTAACTGCCAACTGCTAAAGAACTATAACTAATTCTTAGTTAATTCCTCTGGAGTATGAAACCAATATGAAGCTATATAATTCAATCCAAAACTGTAAAATAACATTCATGAATTAGAACACATGCATCTAACTAGAAACTACTTAACTAATTTTAACAATGCATCATTTAATCTAACATGAAATGAAGTGGAGTAATAGTACCTCAAGTGGCCCTTGCTTGAGTCGCTGCTTCCATTAAAGTTGTCAACACCTACTTACTCAACAATTCATGATATCAACTAATTCTCTTTATTGCATAAAAACTCTAAACTCTTACATACAATCCAACAAGAATCTGCTGGAGAGTTCTTATTCAATTACACATATCTATTGTTGTAAGTGGTAGCAAAAAACTAGTAACAATTAACAACTAAAAACAACGATTAACAACTATATATACTCTTTGAGAACAAATCCCACTATATAGGGTATGCGAGGAGTTTTGTTCCTCTAGGACTATAACGTACTCATAAAGTAGTTGTCCACTCTTCCTCAAAGATAGGAAGAGGACTTAGTCTAATAACAAAAAATAATAACTATGAAGCATGAGTAGAGAAATTAATTTAGAACTCTATGTCTAACGGTTAACTGTCATTACATAGACATGTTCGTGAGGATAGTCACATCATGAATCAGTCTTGTTCAGAACAAACTTCTCCTCTTGGTAGTCTTATTCGATGAGCAAAAGTATAATGTGGTGAATCATGATTGATCATTAAATAATCACCTTTGCTCTTTGCTGGAAGTGTTGCGCTTTGGTTGTTTTGACCTCTACCTTGCAACTATCCATAGTCCTTATGTTGTGGGCTAGAAAACTTGTTGCTAAGGATTAACATTCTTTCTTGCTGCAAGATGTTAGTTTCATTCTTAAGGCATCCACATTATTAACAATCATAATTAAACATAGAATCATACTAAATCCCATAGATATACATGCTTTCATACAAGCATATATCAACATAACTCATTTCTATTTCCACATACTTAAGTCCTCTTTAAAGTGTATGAAAGACATATAAAAGATATATAAAGTCTTGGCAATGTATGGGAAACTTAGCAGATGAAAGCATAGATGCATAAAATAGTAAAGGGAACTAGCCATTTGGACCCATCCTTTCCCCCCAACTAAGCTATTGCTTGTCCTCAAGTAATCTTTAGGGTTGAAGGTTATATTTTAGGGCCATCTCTTTGAAATCTACCATAGAGTCCACTCCTTTGCCCTACTTCAAGTAGTATCCTTTTTGAATTGAGAACTTTGCCAACCTTTTTTTTTCTACTGCTTCCTCTTTCCCTTGTTTCCTCCCCACCCAATGTGGTATAATAAACATGAGGATAGGAGGATGGAAGATAAGTAGCAACCAAGCAACTCCATTTCTGTAGGCAATCAAAATGTACTTATGTGACCTTCCAATTGTTGCCACATAGTTGTAAATGGAATGAGGTTCCTTCCTCTTTAGTTCTAGTGTAAGCTTCCCCCATCTGCCTTTAGCAAAGTTGAGTGCCTCTTTGATTATGCCTTATGTTGCTAGTCACTTCATTCTTTTGTAATCTTGTTCTTTGCATTCCATTATCTTTATTCCAACTCCCTTGTGATGTAAGAGATTCAACCATTGATCTATCACTGCATTTGGGTCCACTGCCTCCTTTCTTAGCTATAAGGGGATATATTTCTCTTTCTCATGATATTCCTGTAAAAAATTCCCCCTTTGGTGCTCATTTCTAACATAAGAGGCCAAGGCCCTTAATTAGAGATCCCCTACAAACATTAATCGATTCCATGCAGTTTCATCTAAAAGCAAAAAATTGTGCAAATAAAAATCACACAATTAATCTTGTATTTTAGGTGTGGAGTTTTGGAAAGTGTCTAAGAACAAAAATTTCATGTTCATAGCAATAGGCAGGTCACTAATCATTTGACTAAACTGAAAACATAAAAAATATTCCTATAGAAACAAGACATAAATCTTGGCAGGTGGTTTGCATTTCATCAGCTGCACTATTTTATCTACCAGTTCATTAATTCTTACTTTTAATTTCTCCACCTTTGTTCCTTGCTTCTCAATTGCCCTAGTATGATTAGACATCAATTCAACTTTCTCCCTTTCCCATTCTTTTTCTTATTGGGAGAATTCTTGTGTTCTCTTCCATAGCTCAATATCTAATGACATAACATTTGGTCCAGTGGGGGTCTTTATCGGTCCAATTGAGCTCTTTGGAACTAGATCTTTTCCATCTATTTCCACCATGGCAAGCTATGCCAGTATTTTCAGTTTTAACCCATGCTCAAATTTATGGAGTCTTTCTTCCAACTCCCTGATTCTTGCATCCCTCTCACTGTCTTTTTGCTGATATGTTTTCAATAAGTCTTCTAATTGTTTGATTCTCTACAAGGCTTCTTGTAGTTCTTTACTTGTATTCCTTCCTTCCAAGAAAAATTTCTCTTATTTCTCTAAAAATTGTTCTTTTCCTACCTCCTTTGTATACTCAAACCCTTCTGAGACATAGCTCTTTGGAGATCTTCTTCTCATCCTTTTGGCAAAAAAAATGTCTCTTGAATTAGAGTCAGAAGTGCTGGTAAAATACAAAGGTTGTACTGTAATTGGTGTTTTTATTTCATCACTAGGGGCATTCCCCTCTGAGTCTATGTCTGTTTCTATCATTAGAACATCTTTTTTTTTTTTTTTTGTTCCTCTCTTGGGCCCCTTCTTCCTTAGGCAATGTGATCACCTCCTAGATTGTGTGGGATTCCTCTACCCCTTTGCAAGTGTAGAGGTAGAAACCCCACTCTTTCTTTTCTTTTCTTTTGGTGGCCTCTTACTAGAAGTTGGGTTTTTCGATTCTTTTTCAGTTGCGGGCTGCTCAACAAAGGTTGTAGATTGTGTTTTGTGTAGACCCTGCTCATCTGGTTCCTTTGTGCCGTAAGTAGGTGTTGCAATAGGGGTACCAAAGGGAATTTATCCCTCAAGAGTAGCCATGACATGTTCTTCTACTTCTTGTTTCTGACCCCCATTTTCTTCATTATGTAATTAAATGATGTTGATATTGTTGCAATTCATGAAACCATCCCAAGACATATTAGGAAATTGAACCTTAGGGCTCCTTTTCACCAGTAAAGTGACTAGACAAAAATGTGATAGTGCTAACTGATTCCTTTTTATTTTGCACTTTGAGGACATTCTTTTCAACAAATTATAAAGAAAATTTGGAACATTCACATGCCTCCTATGACGTAAGTGACTAAGAAATTTAAAATGAACTGTGTACAATAGTGACTGTCTTCCATCACATGTTAATTACCTAACAATATAAGCAATTACAAAGGCCCAAATCCAGGGTAAGGATAAGCTACGGGCATGGCTGGAAGGATGGATGTACAAGTGCTATGGGTTGATAAATGAAATAGGTCCCTTTTGAACAGTGTGTCTCGAGGCATGTTGTTGCAGGACCCTTGAGTCCTGAATTCTGTTATAAAGTGAAGACTTCTAAATGTCACTTGTGCAGTGTGTGCATGTGATTTTTGTGTTTGAAGATCATACCTATGAAATAGAATGATGTGAGTTGTGTAGATCGTCTACTAATATTTTTGATGAAGTTTGCATGTCTAGTTCAAATTGTTGTTGTAAGGATGATAGGAAATCATCCTTTTGCATTGGTCTCTTATAGAGTTTCCACTGATGGTCATTAACCAATAATGAAAACCTAACATCACCAATAGTTTGCAACTGAACTGCTCCATTTGGAAAAAAACTATTTTGATTTCATATGGCCCAAGTCATCTATTTTGTAGTTTTCCTTTGTAATCCTTGAACCTTGAGTCATAAAGTAGTGCCCAATCACTTGCATTAAACTCTTTTGTCTTAATAAATTGGTCATGCCAACACATCCTCTGCTTCTAGATGATCTCAGTATGGTGTATTGCTTCCATTCTTATTTCATCCAAGGCATTGAGGTTATGCAATCTCTCATTTTGTGTTGTTGATAAATCCATGCCCAATTTCAGCGTGTTGTCATCAAAGTTTTGTATTTAAATTCTATTAGAAGTACTTCCCTTTTACCATACACCAATTCATATGGTGTAAAAATTATTGTTGTCTTTCAGGTTGTCATGTAAGCCCAAATTGCTTCAGGTAACCTAGTTGCCCAATCCTTTCTATGTAATTACACTATTTTTTTTAGAATGTTTTCTATTCCCTGTTAGTCACTTCAACTTGGCCATTTGCTTGAGGGTGATAAGGTGTAGACTTTCTATGCCTGATTTCATATTCTTGCACTAACTTGGTAATTAGGTCTGAGATAAATTGTGGCCCTTGGTTTGTCACTATCTCTCTAGGAACACCATATCTTGTAAAGTTATCTTCATAGATAAATTTTGCAAAATTTCCATTCCTTACAAATTGCAAGGCTTTTACCTCCACCCATTTTGTAAGATAGTCAGTACAAACCAGTATATTCTCCTTATTGTTGGATGCTAGAAATATAGGACCTATAAAATCAAGCCCCCATTTATTAAATGGTGCTACAAGTAGCTATGGCAATAATGACATTTCATCTGTTTTTGTAGGCTAACCCATTCTCTGACATCTATCATAGTTCCTTGTATAATTGACTGCATCTTTATGAAGTGTTTGCTAATAATAACCAATAGTCAAAATCTTAAGAGCTATCCTCTCTACTGCAAAAAGTCTCCCAAAAGGTTCATCATGACATGCTTTGAGAATATCATGGACTTCATCTTCTCTGATGCACCTTTTCATTATGTTATCAGGCCTCGTGTAAAAAAAAATTCTAACTACCTGATTGTTGTATGGTCTTTATAGATGAATACAAAATACCTTGTGATGTAGTGTTTGAATTTGTTGATTGCATGGACTACTGCTAACATCTCCTTTTCTGTCACTATGTAGTTGAGTTCTGCCCCTTGAAGGTTCTTACTGATATAGTCTATAACATACTCTAAATTCCCTTCTTTCTGTCCTAACATAGCTCTAATTGCAAAATCATAAGCATCAATATGGATATGAAAAGGTAATGCCCAATTTGGCCCTCTTAATATTGGGATCTTTGCAAGTGTTTTCTTAAGAGCTTCAAAGGCATGTTGACAAGTAGGTGTCCAATCAAACTCTACATATTTAAACAATAGAACAAGAAGTGGTGTTGCAATCTTACTGAAATCTTGTATAGATCTTCTATAATATCTAGCATGGCCAAGGAAACTTCTAACATCTTTTTGTTTTTGAGGTACAAATAATGTTGATATGACCTGTATTTTATTTGGGTCTACTTAGATTCCCTTATAGGACACAAAGTGTCCCAATTCTACCCCCTCGGTCATCATCATGAAGCATTTCTCATAACTTAGGGACAAGTGGTGATCTTGACATCTCTGTAGTACCTTCTCCAAGTTAGCAAGTGATTCTTCATAGGTATTCTCATAAGTTGTCCATGTAAACCTCCATGGAATCATGAGAAAAATATGAGAATATGCTCAGTATTGCTCTTTGGAAGGTGGCAGGTGCATTGCATAGCTCAAATGGAAAGATAGAGTAAGCATATGTACCCCTTGAGGGCATGCAAAGGTTTTCTTGTCTTGGTCTTTTGGGGCTATCTTAATCTATTTATATCTAATGAACCCATCCAGAAAGGAAAAGTATTGCTTTCCTACTAATGAATCTAGTACTTGGTCAATAAATTGAAAGGGAAAGTGGTATTTTCTAATTGTTGCATTCAACTCACAGTAATCTACACACACTCTCTATCTCCCTCCCTTCTTAGGTACAACTACTAATGGAGACACCAACTGACTGTTGCAAGGTGCATGCCCTTGGTCTCCTTGTGTTGTGCAACACAACGCTCAGATTCGTGACATGGCTTAACTGCCTCTCACGGATTCATTAACTCTAACATTTGTATCAGGCATTAACAAGTAAATCTTTTAGTACAACGCTAACCGTCTATGAAACAATTGGTATTAGAGCCTAGGTCACGGGTTCGAACCCCTCACTTGCGTTGGGGGGATTGTTCCAAGGTGTGCACCCTTGGTCTCCTTGTGCTATGCAACACAATGCTCAGGTTTGTGACAACAACCATCTATGCAACACTGATTGTCAGAGATTGGATGGATGAATCCTACATCCAACAACTTTTGTAATTCTTCCTTGACTGTCACAAACTACTAGATTTATTCTCCTTTGAGGTTGCCTAACCGGTTTATGGCTATCATTAATGTAAATTTGGTGCATGCATATGTTTGGGTTTATTCCTTTCCCATCATAGTAATCCCATGCAAATGCAGTTGCATGTGCTTGCAATACATTCAACAGTGAGGACTTTTGTGCAAAATTCAGTTGACTGTTTATAGTTAATGTCTTTCTCAGTGTAATATCCAAAGTCAAGGATGATTATTTAACAAATGTTATGTCAAGTCCTACTATATTGGGCCTACAACTATGTGGCAATAAGGTATAGAAAATTTGAGAGATGGACTTTAGATGCATTGGTAGGGATTATGTTTTGCAGAGGTCTTGCATGCATCTTAGATAGTCATATTGTTGTGGGTCCCTACCATAGTTGTTCTACATGATGTTTGCAATCAGTTCTTCATCTTGGATTTCTAATATGGGACTGCATTAAATAGGCATCAAATTTTGTAGTGAGTATTGATCTTCCTCATCTAGGGTAAGCCATACAATTTGCTCCAAATCTGCATGTGGTTGGGCAGGTGGATAGAGGACTAGCTTCTTGGTTACATTTCCATTGGAAATGATCATGTTACCAAAACTGCAACCTATGAAGGAATCTATAGTAGCCAACTAGGGTCTCCCTAAGATGAGGGGATATCCTACAAGATTAGCTTTAGCCTGTAACACCATAACGTCTGTAGGGTACTCCCATGAGTCTAATTTTATTACCAATTCTTCTATGATTCCCTCAGGTTTGACTGTAGACCTATTTGCTAACTGTAACACAATAGGTGTAGGTCTAAGCTCCATCATTTGTGATAATTTCATGGTTTCCTTGGTCATTACATTAATGGCTTCCCCAAGTTCAATTAAGGTATTCTTAATGAGAGTGCCATTGATTTTGACATCCATTATAGGGCTCCTGAGATCTGCATACTTGGGGACAGTTATGTTTCCCAACATAATACCTGCAAGTTGTCCTAAAACATGCACAGTTTGAGGGTACTTATATTTCCTTCCTAGCTTTTTGAGGCATAAATCTCTCACTATTTTGATGTAGATAGGTACTTCCTTGATTGCCTGAATGAGAGGTATCTTAATGCAAACATCTTTGAGCTATCCCAATAGATCTTGAATGATGTTTTTGGACTATTAATCTCTCAGAGAATGGAAGCTTATGTTTGTTGGATTGACTTGATTTGATGTAGGTTCCCTAGGTTATTTATCTATGGGTTATGCTAGGAGTTACTCATCATTCAACTCTATGATGTGAGGAGATGAAGGCCCAACTAGCATTTTCCTTGACTTGAGATGGACATCACTGACCTCAACCCCATAAGTGAGGTATTGTATGGTGTCGTTAGCATAAACTTGTTGGATAGGCTTATTATTTGGGTTAGGTGCAGGTTGTGCTGGTAATTGAGGTGCTCTTGGTGGTGTTGGTGCAACTATTGTTGGGTTTGGCATTA
>VDFB02345488.1:0-24792 GCA_007258455.2 Sequoia sempervirens
CAACATTAGGATACTAAGTATTGCTATTATATCTCTATGTAAAAGCACTAACAATAGTGACAAGATGCTACCTACCTACCTCTTAGATTTTTTCATTTGATTGGATTTTCATCAACGGATCTCAATGTTATGTGTCTTATGACCTATTTATTTGTTCCCTTTCCTTCTTTTATATTCTATAATTAGCAATGCTACAAGTAATTTAACTATTAGGATAATATTTTTTTTGATAAGGTAAGTAGGGTTTTGAAAGGGCCCAACACTTTGTACAAAACGAAGAAATGGAACACAACCAAACATCAAAGTATCAAACTTTTCCAAAGAAACAAAGTAGCGAAAAACAGATTTTGAAAGGTACCTAAAACCCTCACGAAAAGCAAAGAAATGATGGAGGCATCACAAAACAACAAAAAACTGTCAACCAACACCTGACTAGTAAATAACCAAGAAACAAGAGAAACAAAATTAATTTATAAAACTTATTTATGAATCATAAGACTTGACTAAGCTTTAAAAATTCATAAATTTTAATTCTACCATAATTCACCTCATAATACTTCTTTATACCACCCAAATTTTTTCCACATCAAATAAACACTTTTTACAAATATGAAAGATTAAATTTCATTTTAAATAAAATCGCAAATTTTAAACAAGATCAAAATAAACTATTAAAAAAAATTACTAAATTTTAAATTATCATCATGGAAAATTCCATTGCATAAAAATACACAAGATTCAAAACTTTTAATCCTTTTTAATAGAAAGGCCTCCATCCACAAATTGCTTTCTTCGAAAACAACAAAACTTAAATATATTCTAAATTCAACTTGAATTGCATTATTTGCCTCCACCAGCTACAAATAAATATTCCATAGTCAACTTGATGTATTATTTATCTCCACCACCTACAAATAAATATTCCATTGTGAACATGAATTGCATTATTTTAAAAAAATCCACATAAAATAAAAATAAAAAAAAGACAAATGATATTATATGCATAATGAATACACGAAAGAGAGGATATGGAATCTGGAATTCTCAAAGCTATGATTGGTGACAACTTGAGAATGTATGATTGGAGACAACTTTGTAAATTCAATACATCACACAAATTATTAATTAAGAATAATTCTTCACCCTTTGAAAATGATGTGTAGCTTTGAGAGTTAATTATTTATTTATTGTAATAACTTTTAATAAGAAAAAAATTTAGATTATGGAGACATAAGTGACCATTATGAGAGAGAATCAAAATTACATCCATAATAATTATGAGACTAAATAATTCTTACAAGAAAGGAAAGAAAATAATTGACATTATTATTTTATAAATGATGCTTGTTTAAGGATAGGTTAAGATAAATTAATAAATGTGGTAATTATATGTAGATTGATATTGTTTTCATTATCTAAAAAATTGAGCATGAAACTAGAAATAACAATTGGTTTTATAATTGAAGAAGAGTTATTTAAATAAACACTTTGAAATTTGTGATGTTTGGAGATTTGGAACAAAGAATCTCAATTTGATATATTTGACTTACAATCATAAAATATATATTTTTCTATATAGGGTTAAGTTTGGGGGTCAAGGTTGCTTCAGTGTTCATGGATTTGTCCTATACCTACAAAATTCATAAGTAGTATGTAAAGACTTAACAATAATTAAAAATATCTTGAAAGTTCTAGCATGATGTCACAAAATGACGTGTTCTCTTAGGTCAACATTCATAAATATGTATAAATAATTGAGAGCAACACTATATAGCTATGCATATGCTCCTAATAATTCTCATAGAGATTTGAATCCCTTGTAGTGCACCAATTAAATGTGAACCTATGAGTGATATGTTAATATAACTTAAAGCATGTGGATAAGTAAATCAATGAATTAAATATTTTAATACAAAGACCTAGCAATAAATTATAAAAAAATGTGTTTATTCAATGCCTTGGATGGAAAAGTGAATGAGCTAAATTAAAAATATAGAAGGGTCAAGCTTGGGGCTCTAAGGTTGACCTTATGACTATAGACTTGGTCCAGACCAAAATTTAGGTGGATCAATGTGGGAAGCATATATTTGGGAATGTGTAGACATAAATAGGTTCAATTGGGGTATGGATAAGGCATATGTTATTTAATAAATATAGAGATAAGATAGGGGATACATGCATATTGATGTGTGTATTAGATATTAGTGGCTTAAGTAAATCCACTTAACTTTGCACAAAATTACAACATATATATCATTATATCAATGTATTAAGAAACTCATTCAAATGGGCATAAAAATAAATAATGAATAACATAATTATATTTCACTATTATATTTTGTTTCCACTTTGAGGTACATGCGAAATCTTACAATGGTTGCATACACAAGTATGTAGCATTCACAAACATGTATGCAGCTTAAATATTCAAACATCAGAGGACTTTGTGAGGGGTCTATACAAAGTAAAGGAACTTGTAAGGTGTCATCATGTAGGTTTTCCCTATGCCATGCACTTTCCATAGAAATGTATAAAAAATTATAAAAAATATATATGAGTAGCCTTTGTAACACAAGCATAAATAAGAGAAACTATAATCTAAATTTAGCTATTATGATCATCAAAGATACAAAAACAAGGTGGTGGGATAAATTATAACTATATAAAAATGGTAATAGCGTGCTTTTTAGTGGTTGATGAGTGATATGATACATGAAGTGTAAAGCATATATGTACCAAAGATGATTTTGTAAGAACCTTTAACTATCAACAAAACTTAACATGAGAGGATTAGTGATAAAATTTGTCCCCTATAATAGGTTACATCCATATGATACAATGAATTGAATGATCCCATAATAGTGTGTTCCATTTTTATGCCTAAGTGGGACAATAAAAAACATTTTTTTAGCATTTTTCAATTTGTGTTAGTTTTACCAAACAATCAAGAATTTTTAAGTGTGATGTAAACTAATGAGTTGTCATATTTCTATGTATATTTGAGTTATAATTTATTTATTTTAAAAAATAATTATTGTTATCATTTTTTAATCAATTTAGACTTTTTTATTAATTGTTCTTGACATTTTTCCATATCATATAACTTTCACTATAAATAAAAATTTCCATGATTTCTTGGAATTACATCATTAATTAATATATATGATAATAAATTAATTAATATGTACAAGGCTCTAAATTAGGTGCCTAACCCATAGCCTCTTCATCTTCTGCCTTCAGGATGCTCCGATGACTATTCACCTTCCATGTAGCACACCAATGGACACATGTTTCCCTCCAAACTTGGGCACCCCCACTCAAGATTCTTAATATTCCATGTTTAGACACCCAGGAGGGAGAAATTGTTCTCTAGTGATGTGTGACCTCCACCAACATTGAATTCCCACTTGAAAATGTAAAATATAATATGCCAATATTAAATACATTTCTCTCATGTCCCCTAGGACACTTTCCAATAAATATGGAGACAGAAAAAATGATATAGGTTTGCAAGGTTAATGTCACCTAACCTAACATACTGGCACTTTTTACATAATCACCTCCACCTCCAACACATATGTCTTTTTATCATCATTCTTCATCCTCTTTCTTTTTATTTTCTAATTTTTTTAGTTCCTCATTCATCTACTCTTCTTTTCTATCCACCATAACTCTTTTTCTATAGGATTTTTTCTAGTTTTACAAGATAATCTATTAATTCATTTTTTGGAAATTTCTAGATTGACACCTACATAGTCTCCTAAGCCACCTATAGTTTGACACTTGCACATCTCATTATCTGTTCTTTTCATTACCTACACCCTATTATTCAACACATCTACTCTATCAAACTCTAATTCATAATTTTTAGGATTTTAAAATTTAAATTTTACTTCTTGGTGTATTTCAAGATCACCCTTTGAAATAAGAAACTAATACATTTTGTTAGAACACAATATTATTAGGGGTCATACCCTTTTGGAAATCCTATTTTTATCATCATGCAAGACTGTAGTTTTCCTCACATTTCTCTTCATGCAATGTGGGGGAAATTACTAAATATTCTAACACTCCTCCTTAATTTCAATCACTAATTTCATCAACACAAAGCCTATTATGACTTTGATATTTAGATATTCTCTTAACAACATCCGCAACTGACGTCATTTTTTTCTTCTGAGTTTTGCGGGCTTCTCTCCTACCACAGTATGTGGCGATTTCCTTTTGAACTATGCTTTAATTGACAATGACTCCTTCAAGTGTCCATGCTTTCTCTCCTCTGATGGAGGGCTTCAATTTCTATTGACAAAACACTATGGCCATTTTTAAGGCTGGGATTTAATTTCCTCACATGACTTCAACCGGCGGCTTAGATTAATTTCTTGCAAACAACAATGTTTTAATCATATAATATTTATATGTTTTTTCTAATATAAGGTTATAAAACCTTATGTATTATATATTTATTAAGCATATCCCATTTGAAATGATTATATTTTAATAATTAGATTATTGATTATTTATGAATGAGTTTTTTTTAATAGGTGTGACTAATACCCTTTCAAGTATTATATCATCATTTCTCCTATATATAAGGAGGTTTTCTCTCATTTGAGAGATGAGGAATTTGGAGTTCTATAATGAATTGTATCACTATGCATAAAAGGTATTAAATTGGCTATGTGGAAGTATGTAGAGGATTATTCTCAGGTTTAGTCTATTTATTTAATAGACTATTTTATAAGTGTTTTAATACATTGATGTTTTATGGGGGCTTTTTATCCAAAATGGTTCCCTCATGTATATCTTGTGTAATGTGTAAGATCTATGCTTGTATGCTTCTCATTTTCTTTATTTTATATTTTATATATAATGATTAGTATCCTAAGATCCTAATTTCTAACATGGTATTAGAGTAGGTTAGGCTATACTAATCATTTTCATAGGCTATAGTAGAAGATATATAGAACTTGATGGGAAACATCTTTATGCTTAACCAACACATATACAAGGTCATTTTTGTAATACATCTAGTGTGTCTTTTCTATTATTCTAAAATCAATTCATAAGAGCTAAGTTCTAGGAAATGTTAATTATCTTTAGGTGATATCTAAGAAAATTATTGATCTTTTTTTCTTAACATACTCATAAACTTCCCTCTAATGGCTTCTTTCTTTTGTTAAATTTTTTTTCTAATTTATTTCAGTCGCCACTAGACTTGTGACATTTAAGATATATTGACAGATAGATAGATAGATGTAAGGCAATAATTAAAGGTATAAAATAGGTTAGCATTTTTCCCCTCTCTCCTTCATGAAATTTTTTAATTTATTATATATCACTACACTCTTCAAATTACAAAATCCACTTAATCATGTCTTTACTCCCCAGCATAAAATCTCATCGTTCATAATAATCCTTAAGATTTACCATTATCAACATTACATAATATTTATTTGATTATTGCCAAATTTTATAATAATACTCAAAACCTTGTCAATTATCAACATTTCATAATATTTATTTGATATTACAATATCTATGACAATACTTGAGATTTTCTAATAATTTGTAAGTTATTAAATTTTTATACATATGCCATTACATTTAGTAGTAAAATATATCAAATGTTCAACAATGGTCTATAGATCACATTACATTGCTCAAATCAATAATGTCAATGAGCCCTTGGAAACTTGTGATATCATATTATGTCCTCAATATAAATTTTGATATAATAAAATTGTAAGTCTCTCTAAGATATAGGGAAAAAATCTAAGATATGAAAATCTAGATCCTGAGACATCTAAAATTATGACTAATAAAAAATAAAAGATATGATTGTAAATATTAACTATTTTAATGCTTTCAAACCTTTAAACATTTATCTTCTATAATCAGTGTGTGCCAATAGATATCCTCTATATTTAATTTTTTTTGACCTATTCATATTTGCAATAGGCTATGGATGCTTGAATTTCCTTGAGTAAGGGAAGAATGTTATTCTATAACTATCAATCTACCTCCTTATGCTTGGGCACCATGTTCATATTACATATATTTCATACCAAATTTGTGATCTCTGCCAGTATTCTTCATCCCCGTGTCAAAGTGGGAAATTTGAAATAGGGTATTGACATCCTTCCAAGTACATAGGGTGGATTTCTAGGTTGAATGTAAACCACAAACAAGGCATGTAAACTATTTGATAGAATACCTCAAAGAAATTGAAATGCCTCTGAGAGAGTAGTGTTGTCTTTGGTGAATGAGAGAAAGAAGTTGTGGATCTTACAATGCTCATAGAAAATTCAAGGAAAACATTCTATAGTAGGATATACTTAATAAAACTGACATGATTGTCTTTTCCTTTGCTCACCAAGGTTAAGACATTGTTAATGTTAGACAAGTATTAGGAAAGTGTGCAAAGAATATCATGGTGGTGTCAGAGGTTTGGGATCAAATGTGAAAAAAATAGATCAAGATGCATTTATGGTGGAATTGAAGCAACATGATAAAATTAGGGGAGAGGGCCCAATAGTTGTGCACTCTAACTTCGCGCTTCTAATTATCCTATGTGGAAATTTCAAATCACTCCCAATTTTTTACAACAGCTTATTTGGCAAGTGCCCTTCTTATAACTAAGGTTTCAAGGCCACATCATCAAATATGATGCCACATCAGCATGCTTTTTGTCAAGGTGTCCAAAAAATTCCAAAACAAAGTGAGACCAATACTTTTGCATTCACAACATGTTTTATTGAGCACTAATGTGGAATCACATGATTGGTTTCTTTTTAGATCACAGGAATACATTTTGTTTAATTATGGGTAGTCATCGTCAACACTAACAACTTTAAAGTCACAACTATTGATCGAATATTGATAAAAATATTGGGCATTATATAAACAACTACTATCACAACTATTGAAACATGCTCAAGTACTGAGTCCTCTCCCCTACTTTTGTGATATTAGAATAAGATAAAATTACTTTGATTATTTCTTCTAATAGATAAAATGGATCTTTTCTTGATGTAATTGCTATCTATGAATGACATTGAGGTATAGTAATTGTTACAAATCTTGAGCCTCCCTATGAGTTTTGAGTGGTCAATAGTGTCTCATCTGGATTTCTAAGAACCATCAAAGCTGATTTTGAGTCAAAATTGTATGTTTGTAAGTGTCTCATTTGGTTGTCTAAGAGCCATCAAAGCAGATTTTGGTATCATGAACTATATATATATATATGATCTTTTCCTTTAAAAACAAAAAAGAGCTTTAATTCAGTCATATAGATGTTGGGTGAAATTGACTTTGAATTAAGATATAATAGTGTAAAAATGTATATGTAATGTCTTTCTAACCTTACCTTAAATTGTAATCCTTCTATTCAAATTGATATTCATAAGCATACCCACATGATCATTATATTTTCTCTTCATATTTACATTGGACACATAAATTTTGAGACTACACAAACTAACCTAGCCAATAAATGTTAAGATGATTGGGCAACAATCTTTGATAGCACCTACAAGACAATGTTCGCAAGCTTATAAATCTCAATTTTTATTATAGCAAGCTTAGGTGGAATCCCTTATAGCTTGGTGTGGGATTCTATATTCAACCTATTAAAACTTTAATTTTAATTTCATGCTATTAAATATTGGTCCTAAATTACTTTCAAGGAATTGGTAGTCTTTTTTGTATAAACCTTGATAAATGTTTTTTATATGGTGAATATGAAATTATATACTTGCAATAGAAAACACTTTAATTATATTGTGGATTTTTTTAGTCTTGCCCATGAATCTAGAGAAGCTTGCACCATTGATGGTTATCATATATCTAACAAAATAAGGCTTATAGTCAATGTATGGGAAATAAGAATAGACCCAATTGTATGGAAAAATATCTTAATATTCAAACTTAAAAAGTTCATGTTTTATCCCAAAAGGAAAAGGTTAAGACTTCAACCTACCTATGTGATATGGATGTCCAGTCAACAGGGCTTGTTCTCTTGCTTGCACTATGTGCTTAGGGATCTGTGCCAATAATTGAGGTTGTGTTAAGATGATTATGTGTCCTACTCTATCTTGTTGAGAACCACATTGAGTAAATTCATTTGAAAGATGTGTTTTTAGGCCAACTAGTAATGTGCTACATGTTTCTTCTCCACGTTTCCCTATTGTCAACTTGGGATGTCATGTGCCAATGTGTTTAATACTTGGGATCACATTGGAAGATGTAATAAGTTGTTTTTAGGTCCTCTCTATCTCATGGATAGGACCTCTTTCACCACATTCATGTTTTTGAGGCTGACTTATTTTTGATATGATAAGCAACATTTACAAGGTATTGTACCCTTTACACAACGAGCCACAAAGGGCCAAAAAATATCAAGTCCAAAAAACATATACAACTAGCCAAAAAAACCACAGACACAGCAGACCAACAACAGACACACCAAACAACAGCAGCAGATTAACTGGAATTCTCCCAATTCTAAGAGAGGAGATTGACAGCATCATCCCCAACCCATTCGAGACCTTCTTCAACAGTCTTCTTATCCATCTCGTCCTTCATCACAGTAGAGAGGGTGTTGGTAACATAGTGGACTAACTTGACAGCGAAACGAGTTAAGCCACTGAACTTCTTCTCTATCTTCCCCATCCTTTCTTGCAGTAGCCGAAGATCCTCCCCTTTTTCCATAGTCAACTTGTTGAGTTCATTGCTTGTCTCCTATTTTGGCTGACCTAATTTGATTTTTTACTTACTTGCAAAGGCTATAAATGGAAGAAAAAATTAGTTACAAGTAGTGTGAGAGTGGAATAATGTAGTAAGGAATGTAAGTTGTAGAAAATATAAGTCAGATGCAGTTCAACAACTCAGTCAACAAAGTATATTATTGACATATGTTGTAAATCAAAATCTTCATGTATCCTACTTAAAGATAGCGAGTCTTCCTAGCAGGTCCTTGTATCTTACCCTAAGTTTGTGTGCCTCAGCCTACAAGTCCTTGTATCTTTCCCTAAGGTTGTGCACCTTATCCTACAAGTCCTTCAAGGAGCAATGTGTTTCCTTAGGCAGTGAGCCTCAAAAAATTTGTAATTTTATTCATATATTGTGAAATATCTCACCATGGTTTTTCCCTTCTTGGGTTTTCCATGTATATCTAGGGTTATCTTATGCATGTATGTTCATTGCTTTATCTTTCATTACTGTTGATTTGATTAAGAGTTTCTCATGTATTTAAGGGTTGTTGATCTTGTTATAATATTGAATTTCCATTGTGTTGAATGGTTTAAGTTTTGAAGATATTGATTCACCCCCCCTCTCAATATTTGGGTGTGTTCAACACTTACTATATGATAACTAGAGTTATTTTACTCTTATTAAAGAATGTCATTTCTAAAGAGATAAAATAACATTGAAGATCATGAGCACCTAACTCAAGAAAATATATTCCATCATAAAAATTATCTCCAATTATATTCATCTAAATATCTAGTGTATACTATGATCAAAATAGATTGGAATCTTTATTGTCACTTATTAAAACTTTATCCAATGATTGGCCTTAGGTGATGCCTTTGAGGAGTGTGGATGACACCACCTAATGGATAAATACTAGATGTGAGACCTAAAAAGCATAATATAAGACCTCTAGGAATTATAGGATCCAAATTCAAATAATTTCTTGGTCTTAGGTGATGTCATTGAGGGGTAGTGTGCATGTAAATACCACCACCTAGTGGCTAAATTCTAGATTTATAAGTCCTATGAGAATCTATTAAATTTCTTCTCTCTATAAATATTCCACTTATAAAGCATTGTATGAAGTCATATGGGCACATTGTATTAAGTCCTACGAGCATTATGTAATGAACTTGTTTGAGGTTGATTTGAGGAGACTTGAGCCACAATAAATCTTTATAACACCTCATATATGTAGCATCATTTTTAAAATAATAGGCTTATAAATTATAACAAGATTAATTTCATGTAGTCTGAAATACATGGCTTTCATCTTGGCATATATTTTCTTCCTTATTTATCACTGTCAAAGAAGACCTACATTACTGGGGCACTTCATTTTTTTCTTTTATAAAATTTGAAATGTGATTACCTGTATTAACATTAAGGGGGGGTGTTAGAACATAATTTTATTAGGGTTCATAACATTATAACATTTATATATTGTTCCAATATAAGGTTATAAAACCTTATATATTATACGTTTATTAAGTATTATCCCATTTGAAATAATTATAGTCTAATAATTACATTATTAACTATTTATGAATGGGGGTTATTGAATATGTGTGACCAATACCCTTCAAGTATTATGTCACCCTTTCTCTTATATTTAAGGAGGTTCTCTCTCATTTGAGAGATGGGGAATTTGGAGTTCTATAATGAATTATATCATTTGATCCCCTATGCTAATTATTATCCTCATCTAAACCATCCTATTAAAATCAAATATATCTTCAACATTGAACCTACCAACATAATATTTTATCCCAATCCTTAATCCTAATCATACTTGCCCATCACAAATCCAAATTGTAATCAAGATCAAGATATTCATCCTACAACATCAAACCCAACATTAAAATCAAATACAATCCACCTAATCCTATTATCCTAAGGTCTTAACACATGACCTCCTTCATCAATCCATAACCCCTTTCTTCCAATCTAAATCTAAAGTCCAGTTCTCTTTTTAAATAACCCAATTCTAAATCTTTCAATACTCAATCTTACATCTATGTTTTCATCCAAACCCCTATCCTAGTTTTCATCAACCTCACTCCTTCACCCAATCCATTCTTTTCAATCACCATAATCTAAACTATCCCAATATGAGCTTATCCAATCTCAATCTAAGCTTTAATAAGTCAATCCCAAGTAAACAAATGTTAAGATGTTTTTCTTTCAATATTCTAATATAATCTATTTAATTCTAATCCACTCTAATTTAATTCATCCTTTTCATCCAATCCCATCTTTCATCCCCATCTAATCCTCATTACAAATTAATTCTTCTTTGATGAATACCTTTGTACAACTAAAAACCCATTTTTTATGGTGATGATGAAGCTAGCTTTGTCAATCAAGAAGAATATGATCTCTATCATGATAATGGGAGACTTTTGGAACTATATGAGATCCTCTAGTTCTTATACAACATTTCCTTAAGAAATTTTACATTAATGCCTTATCCTCCATTCATCATCCCTCATGACCAAGAGTTGGCTAGTACAAGCTCCCCTACCAATAATAAATTATTATCCACTAGTCATCCCCATAACATAGATAATATTATACTAGAATAAATATTAAATAAATATAAGGATACCATAGTTAGCAACGTCATATGCATTAGATCAAATAATCACCCATGATCTCCCATCACTCAATCCTTTAATGGTCATTGTTTCCCTACCACTGATAAGGGAAACCAATCTTCAATCAAATGCCTCCTTCAACACCAAGCCATATCCTAAATCCCAATCCCCACCATCCGTCCAAGAATCCCATATAGCCTCTATATCATATTCCAAAATTTCATCCCTCAAATATTTTCCATCCACCCCATTCTAATCCACAAACCATCCAAATTATCCTAAATCTTTAATTATTTTCTCAAAGTATTATTTTCAAAGGATCCAAAATCCCCATGCACAAATCTAGTTCCTTTTCCAACATCAATACTCTAATTCCATTTTTATGCATCATCAATTGTGAAATCATCAAACCAAAATATATAAAATTCTCCCTTCATTAAATACAATATTCATTAAAAACATAAATCCTTCCTAGAATCCCTTCATGCTCCAATCACTCACACTAAATTCTCATCCTCCGCTTCTAAATAAATTCAAATTTTCCAAACAATCATAAAGCATGATCAAACATTTCCTCCCCTTCCCCATAAAAATCAATGTATCCCACCTTATCCCCTTCATGATTCTTTCCATCCCAAAGTTTAAATATTCCTCCTAATCAATCTCATGATGATGTACATTCTTAGCATATAGATAGATGATTTCTCAAGAGCAGAGATAATATCCATGATGGATGGAATTTTAGGATACAAATAGGTATTTTTTAAGGATTTAAATAAATATAAAATAATATTCACTACTCTATTGGGCACATATTTCTATGTGAGAATGTTGTTTGGTTTCAATAATGCAGGGTCAACTTTTCAAAGATAGATGGGCGTTAATTTTGTTGGTCTCATTGATTGGGTCATGGTAGTGTACCAAGATGAGTTAACTATATTTTCAAAGGAAATAGGTGAGCATTGCAAGCAACTTAAATTAATTTTAAAGAAATATCTAAAATACAGGATTAATTTAAATATAAACAAGTGTAAAATTGGTGTCAAGGATATTAAGCTCCTATGAGACATTATGTCAAAGGATGGGGTAATATTAGAACTTGAAAGAATTAAGGTTATTAGCATTATCCCTCAACCTAACCAAAAACATAAAAAAATATGATTAAGAAAGGAAAGTCAATTGAATGGAGTGTAGAACCAATTGAAGCCTTCGGATATATCAAGAAAGCAATATTAGAGACCCCTATTTTGGTAAGTTTAAATTATTTTATGCCCCTCCAACTATTTTCTTTTGCATAATTTATACTATTAGTATTATGTTGCTACAAAATAATGAAGATGGATATGAGTAGTTGGTATCCTTCTTTAGTAATTCATTACAAGAAGTTGAGTTGAACTATTCCATGATGGAAAAACATTCCTATGCTCTAGTGAAGGTTGTAAATGTCTTCAAGTCATATCTTGTGTGTGCTAAAATTATAGCATATGTACACCACACCTAGTTGTGAATAATATATTCATGCAAAAAGAGGCTTCAGGTAGAAGATGACACTGGATAAATAAGATCCAAGAGTATGACATGGAGATACAAACTACAAATCTAGTTAGAGGTCAAGGCCTACAAAATTTGATTTATAATTCCAACTTAGAAGTAGCAAAGGTAAACAAAGTAAACACTAGTGATGTCGTTGTTATATGTAATTAAAGTGATGATCCATGGTATATGGATGTAATATTTTAACTAGTGAACATGGTTTTCTATCATCCCTATTTGATAACCAAAAGAGGACCCTTAAGCTATAGTCACAAAGATATGTGTTTATTTAGGGTAAGCCAAAGTGGAGGAAATATGAATGGGTTATGATCCAATTCTTAGATAGTAAGTGGGTTGAGAATGCGACAAATGAATGTAACCATAGAATATATGGTGGGAATTTCAAGGCCAAGATCATAATTCATAAAATCTTGAGGGTGGGTTTTTGGTGGCCAATAGTCTTCCCCTTGCTACCTTTAAAAATTGAAGCACCTTTACAATAGTGGAGGGTTGATTTTATTAGAGAAACAAGAAAAATACAAAAATAGATATAAGTGGATCCTTGTGGCCACAAATTACTTCACCAAGTGGGTTGATGTAATTCCAACCTACAATGCAATGTCTAAGGTAGTGTTTGTTTTTTTAATTAGAAATACTATAATGATTTGCATTTCCAAGTAGGATCCATGTTGATAACTTTATGTGATTCAGGTCATAGGCCATGCAAGATATTTTTTCTAAGTTTTGTATAGACTTGGTACATTCTTCTCCCAACCACCCACAAAGTAATTGATAAGTTGAGTCAAGTAATAAGATTTTGATGATGATCATAAAGAGAAACTGGATCATAATGAGAAGAGATGGGATGACAATCTCAAGTATGCTCTTTGGGATGATAGAGTCACTTTCAAGAAGGCTATAGGATCTATCCCATTTGAACTGGTTTATGGGGTATGATCTTAAATGCTTGTTAATTTAAGGCTACATATGTATCAATTGTTGCAAGGTATAGATGATGAGAAATGTGATGAAATATCCTTAAGGGGTATGGAATGGACTAAGTTGGATGAAAAAAAAGAGGATACACAATATAGAAGCATGCAACACAAGTAGATTATGAAGCATATGAATGATAAAAAGACATCACCAAGAAATTTTTAAGTTGGTTATATGGTTCTTTTGTGGAACACCAAGTCTGAAGCCAAGGGAAAACATGATCAATTTGATCCATTTTGGCTTGGGCCTTATAAAATAGCTGAGAGGTATAAACTTCATGTTTACTATCTCATGAAAATATATTGAGAGATAATGGAGCTTCCCATTCATGATCAACATTTGAAATATTAATTTTCATATGCAATGAGGTTTTAAATTTTAATTAGTGAGTGTAATGTTACACTTTTTACTTTTTCTCAATGTTATTTCAAGTAGCCTTGATTCCTATGGAAAGGATGGTTTTTTAGTCATGGTGAAATTTTGGTGTACCTAGAGATTCTAGATTCTAATTATGCCTATAGGAGCTAGACATCCCCAACTAGAGTTGTTGTGGGACTTGAATTTGTAGTGGCCTTTTTGCTTGATTCCCATCATTTTTTGTGTTATCTTGGCCATTTGTGATCCATTTCTTATAATCGATCTAAGAAATATCAATCAAGGCCCTATGTCCAAGATATATCTTCCTTGCAATCATTCTCTTTCCTCTTTGCATACTTTAGCTAATCATTAAATTTTCAAAAATACAAAAAAAATGGATAAGTTTAAGATTTTTCCTCTTACTTCCTATCAGGTCTTGGGCCCCAAAAAGAACTTGGAGTCTTAGGTTCTAGGTCCTTGTACTCTCCCATAGCTTGTGCCTCACACTTTCCTTTTATATATTCCTTTAGTTCCCCACTATGTCCTAGGACCTACAACGTGAACTAGATTCACCCTCACTTTCATCCTCCACTTTCCAGTACTTTGTTGCCTCTCAAAGAATTATCCCTATTGCACTATTTTTCATTTTGTACAAAGCCACATGTCCAAAGTCAGACACGGAAATTAAAACCTAAGTTTTCATGTTTCAGGTTCTTCATGCCTTCTAGTCCACACCTCATTCATATTCTCCTTCCTTGGTTCACATGTCCCAATTCAAAATTGGGACCTTGATCCTTAGTTTTCATGTTCTATGCTCCTCCCATATTTTGATCCCCACTTGTATTTCCTTTACAATATTTTAGACCACTGGTCTTGGGTCAAACTTGAAAATAAGAAACTTGGTTCTAGTTCCAATTTCTTCTCTCACTACCTAGTTTGTTTCTTTGTAATTCATGTCAAGCATTGGGCCTCAATAGGGACCCAAAACCTTAGGTTCCAAGTATTTTCTCCCTCTTGATGCTTGGCTCTTGACACTTTTCCTCTTAGTTCCCTGTCAGGACTTGTTTACATGCAGTTTTGCACACACGCCCCACTTGGAGTAGGGACCCTCTTTTCGGATGTCTTTCGACCTTTGGTTTTATTGGATTTACCTTTTTTAAGGTCTTGACATGTTGGTCTTGCTGGATTTGATCCCTCCCTGAGGCTTGAATTGGTTAAAATTGGATTTTAGTGAAAATCCGGGTTTTGACCTGAATCCAGGATTTTCCAGCTCCGGCGGATTTTTCCGGGCCCTGGTTCATTGTCTGGTCATCGCTGAATTTTCCAAATCCGGGTTTACGCTGACTCGGGATTTTAGGCTCGAGGATTTTCGGACTGCGTCAAAATCGAACTTTGTTAAAATCCGGTTTACTTGCTATTTAAAGCGGAATTAAGTGTTCATCAAATTTTCTGCGTGTTGAGATTTTCAAAATTCGATCACAGGCTCGGGTTTCTGAATTTTTTAGATACGTCTTGTCACTCATTAATGACTGAGGTACCTTTCCTCAAACATGCATATGGGTGAATTTAAAACATTTTGAGCATCATTCTCACTTCATTATTCACTTGCTTACTGCTTTGGCGATTAAGAGTTTTCCATTTGAGCTGTGAAGATTGATCTTGAATCACGTGCATGTGGATTGTTTGGGTGTTGGTGTCTGGATTTTCATTGCCTGGGCATGCTCGTTTTGTAGTCGCTTCTTTGAGTTTGGGTATTACCAACACTAATCCATGGTAAGTCGTCTCTGATCCTTCCCTTTGTTGCGTCCTGATTAAATCTTTCCAAGTTGATTGGTAGCCATTCTAGGTCGGCCTTTGCTTGATCATGAGTTTATATTTATCGAATTAGGGTTGGACTTAAATCCACACCAAGGCTTTGTCACCCGTGCTTGTGTTTATACATTCACTGGTGGGTGTGTGAGTATGAACCTGTCTGAATAGGACTTTTCCCTTAAGCGTGCCATTCGCCATATTTTATGAAGGTTAGGGTTTCAGTTCATCTGCCCGAATTTGCAAGGTTTAGTGGGGTTTTCGTTATTTCATGATTCATGTCCAGCCCAACATGCTCGTACCTTGAGGGATCCTTGCGTGCATTGGTTGATCGCCCAAATGATAGTTTTCCTTGAGAATTTTAGGTTATCCGGATTCTAATGGCAGGGTCTGGTTATTGGACTTAGGGCATCATTGTTTCGCCATGAAATTTGGTTATTCGGAGGTCTCTTGAAACCCAAGTTCAAGTGCAGTCAGAATTTTGTTGATTAGCATTGATTTTGGGACCATTAGAATCTAGGTAGAAGAGATTGCATGATCGTTTGATTAATGGATCGCCTGTCGTCATTCATCGGGTTTCTGAGGTGACCGCGAAATTCCTTCACACTCGGATTTTCCCGGTTTCAACTGATTCCATGGAGTGTGGTTATTTCTGGAGTTCCTCAAACTGTCCGTGGAAATCCGTCCCATCCCGATTTTTTCGGTTTTCCTGTCTGGTTGCACTTCTTTCAATTTTCTGAGGATAGGATTCATGGAGTAAATACTAAATGCTTATTTCTTGTTGCTAACAACCAAATTTCATGATAATCTTATGATATTTGGTCCATACTAATGATTTATTTGGCTAATGATGTCTTGGCAATAGGAATCTGTCTGGGTCGAATTTCTCCGAAATTCTGCCCCGACTGGATTTTTTCGGTTTACAGTGTTTTCCGGACTGCTTTATTTTTCTGAATTTTCAAAGATTGGCATTTGTGATAGTTTCTAATTGCTTTATATGATTTATGCTAATCTTTTGGTCAGAATATGAATGATAATTGATACTTATGACGATTTCTTGTAAGTGTAGACTGAATCAAGCAAGGCTGCAGTAGGAAAGTCCAAAGGTGACACGAAGGGGTCATCCATCTTAGAAGCTGAAAGATTAAGGTTAGATACTAAGAGTCAGCTTCCTGAAAGCAAGATATCTTCCGTATGGTCTGAGGTGTCTGATACTAATGTTGGAGCTTGGAGATACGAAGAGTTTAAACAGAGGACAACTGAGAAGAACCTGACAGTCCTAAGGAATGGAATGATGAAGTCTGGATTGGTGCATGTGGTAGGGTTTGCTCCTGCAATCCAATGCTATGAGTTGATTTTAGAGTGTGCCCGGCAGTATGACTTCGACACACAAAGGGTTGTCAGCACTGAGGGAAGGGTCTTGGAAAATTTTAGTCCTGCTTCTATTGCCCAAGCCTTTGACATGTCGGATCTGCCTTTTGTGTGTGCTTTAAACATGGACATGGCCAGGACATATTATGAGAATGAGCCAACTAAGGCTCAATAGATGATCAATGCTTGGTTGGAAAATCCAAAATCACATCACTCTAAACTGCCCAAGCAATTGCATAGGATCAAATTCAGATCAGATATCTATGATGCCATAACATTTCTAAGCAGGGTGGTAGGATTGAAGAGTGCCGGAGTATTGGAAAGTTGGATGGTCCATGTGATCACCAAGATTGAACAGGGAACCAACTACCATTGGGCAGGGCTTATCAGCACCATAATTGACAAACAGCTGAGAGATGTCCTGGAGACCAAGAGGTTCACCATGTCCTCTTATGTGGTGTATGTACTAGCCAGATTCTACCCATACAGGGGTTTGAATCCACAAGGGACATTCAAACAGGACATAGTCTATGAGGTATACCCGGAGTTGCACCTAGGACACAAGGACTACAGAAGGGCTAATGATGCATTCACAATGCATATCACTAAGATGCTTCAGAATGCCAAACATGTGAGACTATCAGATGGAGCAAAAGGGTTGATAAAGAATTATGGGGCCTGGTTCATTCAATTTCCCACCTTCACCTACATTAGAATTGATGGATGCCCGGCCGCGCCATATCGGTTACCTCGATATCCTACTGATAACATTGTGTTATTGTAGATGGTGAGGAAAATATGTGAATTTGATGCCATAGTCAAAAAGGATAAGCATAAAACAGGCTTTTCGTGGGGATTTCGCTTTGGGAATTGGCGTGGCAGAAGTGTGCCCTTCCATCCAATCAGCACACACTGCAGGAGATGAATTGGCAACATATGGTTTCTCCTTCCACTCCAAGAGAACAAACTTTGATATCATCGGGGAGGCAGAGAAGAAGGCTACCAAGGAGTACCGTCATAAAGATGACCTAGAAGACTATTGGGCCAACATTAAGGATGATCTTGAAGCAAGAAAGAAGAGGTATTCTAGGCTCCTTGTTGATGTGATCAGATAGTATAATGTCAAGCTAATCCCGGACCAACTGGAAGATGATGGAAACCTAGTGAAAGATCATGCCTATGAAGCTGTTAGGGATAGGTTAATCAGAGAAATCAACTGGAATGAGGATGAGGTTATAGAGTTGGAGGACCTAATGGCCTCGGTTATGAAATTCACCACTTCTTGGTTGAAGCATAAGGTTTGGGAGCTTGAGAGCGAGAAGGTAGCCTGTACCTTCAATTTAATGGGAAATCTCAACCTAATGTTTAGTTTAGAAGAATTTGGGGATGATGACCCCAAAGGGAAAACCCAAAAGAGCTCACCTTTCAAAATAAAAATCAGAGGCCCAAAAGATAGTGAGCTAGAACCAAAAAGAAAGCCAAAAGGGAAGAAGAGAAGTAGAACTTTGAAGATAGGAAAATCTTCTGAGGAGGAGGAAGTTGAAAAGCCGGAAGAAGAAGGTGCTCCTCCACCACCGAAGAAGACAAGAACAACTAGGACTTTAAAGAAGAAGGCCCAGGACACATCCAAGGGTGAGCCTCCTATTGTGGATATAGAGAGTTCAGGAGAGAAGACAAAAGTCTACATGAGAAGATCAAGGACTCCTTCACCTAAGGACACTGTGCAGAAGAGGGATTCTCCTCCAAAACCACCAGTTGTGGAGCCATCTAAGGCCGCTTCTTCTCCACCAAGCATGCATGAGCAAGAGACTCTTGAGGAACATGAGACTAGTGGAGAAGTAGAGCCATTCAAGGAAGGGGCACTCTTTGGTGAGGAAGCTAAGCTTGAGGCCGAAGAGGTAGAAAAGCATCCTTCTCCTCTAGTGATGTATGAAGATTCTCCAGAAAATGGCAGAGGAAACAGATCGCCTAAGTAGGAGGAGGACATCCCTATTAGAACCCCATCACTGGTACAAGAAGTGGAGATTGAGGAAGGTGCTGAAGGTGAGCAGCTACCTAAAAAGGAAGAGGAGAAAATGCTGGAAGAACAGTAGGAAGAAGAAAGAAAAGAGGAAATCCAGGTAGAACCTGCTGTCCCGAATTGGCTTGAAAAGGAGATCACAAGGAAGAAACAGGTCGTTGTTGAGGACACTCCTTTGGATTGGGATGAAATGCTATCCAAGATCAAAAAAGGAAAGAAGAAGAAGGCAGCTAAGGTAGTCTCAAGGATAGAAAGGGATGAAGCAAATAACAGAGTTATCCACATTGCCACCCCTGCTGTAGACAAGACAAGAGAAGATGTCACTGGTGAAGATTATAATGTACAAACCATCAACCTTGGACTAGCATCCATGGAGCAGGACATAGGGGAGTATGAAGGGTCTAGTGCTGTGATCATCGACAGATTGAGAAAGGAAGCTGAGACCAAGCATGAGCTGAGAAAGGAGAATGAAAGACTTAGGAAATGTTTGGAAGAGGTGATGAAACCTCTGCAGTCCCTTCACCCATCTTCTTCTACCACTCCTGGTTTCTTGCCCAAGGAAACCATCTCCAAAATTGAAAAAATGAAGGCTTCTGCTCAAGCTGCAATAGATTGGCTGAAGGATGTGCAGGTAAAGGGAGAAAATGCAATCAAGGAGATCCTATCAGTTGGGAAAGATGCAGTTAGGGCAAAGGAATTATTGGAGCATGTGCTATCCCAGGACAATGAGTACATTGATATTCTATTACAGAAATCCAAGGTCATCATGGGATATGGTAGGGATCAATTGGCTACGAATGGGATTCTTCCTTCTTCTAGGTTAAATGAACCTTGGGAGTGGTTTGAGGCTCTGCAGATTTGGCATAAGGCCATGAAGAAGATTCAGAAACAAAAGAAACAAATAGATGGTGATCTTACTGGAGTATATGAAGGGTGCATTTCATTCTTTGAAATGATGATTGGAAGGAGAAAGATTGCTCCTAAATACCTAAGTCTGAAACAACTAAGAGAGTGGTGGCATGAAGTTTATACCCCGGATTCTGAGAATGTTATAACTGGACACCAGTTATATGATGCAGCCACATATCTGGCAGTAATGGATAAGTATCATGCCAACAAGGATGATTGGGATAAGACGGTTAAATAGTCAAAAGAGGAGATTGGCTCCATAGAATGTCGGCTTAGGATATTGCCTTTGCCACCTATCACCAAATTGGATGGAACATTTTTGAGGGTTCAAGGATCGTTGGCCCAGAGCGAGGATAAGGGAGACGACAGTTAATGCCTATTTTGAGATTTGTGCTTCCTTATTATTATAGGGCATGTATTGATCCGGGCTGCATTGGGGACCGTGTCTAGGCTAAACTTGATGATGTATCGGCATTTAATGTGTGCCTTATTTTGAATTCCTAAGGCTGACTTGTTTTGGCAGTTGTTTTGTTTTGTAAATGTTTGGTTGGGCCGACATATCTTTTGAATTTGCTATAAAGGGCATTCTTGCCTCAGTGTAAGGGGTTAGCTAGAAAATAATAGAGATAAGTAAGAGTAGAAAGAGCTAGAGTAGTAGTTAATTTCTTGAAGCAAGTATTGTAAACAAACAGTGGAATTATTGCAACATTTTGGTGGTCTAATACAATTGAAGACATTGTCGTTTTCCTGGTGCAATCTCTTGTGTTATTTCATCTTGCATGGTTCCTATTGTTTTATTTTGCAGATTGCTTAAAGATTTAGGTTTTAGTTTTAAGAATTACATTAGTTTGGTGTATGATGTTTATGATTTTATATTTGGAATGTTTGTAGCAATTTCTGGTCTATACTCCCAGTAACTATCTGATTGTAGTAGGCTTGTAAGTCAACTGGACCATAAATTTATGTGCTTAAGATTTGATTGTGGATGAATGTCTATGATTTGAAAATCTATATACCTTAGAGATTATGCAGATCCTTGTGATATTGCATTGTGGGTTAAACAAGAATTGGTTATTTGAGATTGGTCCATTCTAGATATAAATCATTTGCATTACTCATTCTAAGAATAGTTTAGATTTCATCATATTCTTACCCTTATCTTTGCTATTTCTTTATTATACGGTTAGATTTAGGATTTGAGATCATCATATTATAAATCGATAATTGGAAAGAATCTGATTTGCTTGTAGTAAGATCCCTTTGCGATTACCAGCATTTTCACATATTATCTGAGTTGTTTATGCATTTGTCATGACCTGACACCCGAGAGACCTTGGGGTGATTTTTAGTAATTTATTGTTGAGGATTACCTTTCAAGAAGATAGAATATTGCATTATGTCACGAGGAGTTTTTAACATGCAACACCATCAATAGATTGGTGCTAGAAGGAGGGCTGAATGAGCACATTGGGTCGTTCTTGAGGCATGCATCTATCGAGAGAGATATAGGAGAAATACGAGATCCACCACAGGAGAGAAGATTTGCGAGGTCTAGGTTCCCCACTAGGTCAAGGAGGACCCGAGAAAGGGGAGAATCATCATCACCCATCCCTTCACCAACACCATCTATATCTTCACATCTAGAGGTTGAGGCCATACCCATCCCTGAAACAGTTCCCATTCAACAACCTCAGCCTGTTGTTAACCAACCACAACCACAACCCCCGCTTTTGCCAATGGCTTTCCTAGCTAAAAACCCATCCCCTTTGTCTTTCAATGCTTACAATGTAATGCCCAAAAACCTTGAACACTTTTGTTCAAAGTTCCATGTTAATGACCCAAATAGGACTACACAAGAGCATATAAGGATTTTCCAAACTTGTCTCAAAGATAGAGGGATTGTTCATGAGGATGTCGCCTATAGGTTGTTCCCTTATTCACTAGGAGAAGAGGCTTTTTACTGGTACAATAACCTCCCTTCTGGCTCAATTTTTAATTGGAATGATCTTGAGACTGCCTTCTTACAGAAGTTTAGAATACCTATCATTACCAATGAATTGTATTTGCAATTCACTAGAGTCAAGAGAGAGGTCAATGAACCAATATCCAGTTTCAATAATAGGTTTCACCATGCGTACACCAGACTTCAAGATCCTTATGTTTTGGATGACAATACAGCCTTGGGAGTCTATTACGAAGCATTGGATAGCCTCACAGCCACCTTTCTGAAGTGGAGACCTAACCCTCCAGCTAACCTAACTGATGCCTACATAGAAGCTGTTAAGCTTAGCACAGATCTGAGGTAATATATAACTGGGCCGTTGCCTTCTTTAGGACCAGTTGCACGTCCCAGTCAGGTTCAAGCAGTAAATCAGGAACTTACTAATCATACTCCAATCATGAATCCAGTACCTCAATTACCTTTGGTACCACATCCTGGTCTTCCTATGAGCCAAGTCTCTCCTATGATGAATTTTCCCCAACAACAGGTTAATCAACCTATGTATCAGCCACAACCAAATAGTTTCCCTGCTTATCTAGAAAATTCAGAGGTATTACATCAGTCTATGGGATTGGCTACAATGCCTGTCCCTCCTTAGAGTAACCCAAGCCGGCCCCCTTATGTAGATCCGAATAAAGAAAGGATTGATGAAATGGTTGAGCAGATAAAGAAGTTGAACCTAGAGGTGACCTACTTGAGGAATCAAAACAGCTAATTACAAGCTGCTTAGAAAAATATGCAGTCCAATCAAAACAAAGAGTTTCCACAAGGGCAAAATTTTGATAGAGGACAGCGTAATGAAAGAGGATTCCATAATGACAGGGGATATAATCAGGATAGGGGTTACAACAATGACAGAAGCTACAATAACGATAGGAGACAGAATTTCAATAGAGGCCAAGGTAGTGGATCAGGATTTGATAAGAGGCAATCACAAGGGCAGAGCAGAACATGGAATACAGGACCCAATAATGGAGGAGTCCCTACCCCATTGGATCAACCTGTCAACCAATCTGCAAATCATCCAGTCAATCAAGACAAGCCTCCTAGTGGTGTATATTTGGCTGAGGCTGCCTTGTCAGGATGGTGCAGGCTCCATAAGACCAGTTAGCATTCAGAACTGGAGTGTCTAGAGTTCCAAACCGTGGCCTCCATTTTCTAGTATGAGGTAGAGAATAATGCAAATGGGTAGGAGATTGTTCCCTCAAGCCCTTATGATTCTCCTGTGCTGGTATTAAATCACGCTCCCTTCCCAGCAAGTAAGGAAAATGTACTAGAGGAGGAATCTGAGTTTATGGAAGGGAAAATAGATCAAATTTGTAATGGGGATGAAGTGGCTCAGCTATTCGATGAAGAAGCAATGAATGATAATGGCCCCCTCGATCAGGAGGAGGCTTATGTTGAGGAAGTATAGATGTTCCAGAGGTAAGGTCTGAGAGATATGCCTCATAGGCACCCACAGGTTGGGGGATCTTTCACTACCTCTATTCCTCCTAACAACTTTAGTACTCCCCCAGATCTTAATGCTAGAAATAATCCGTCCTATCCACATGTTTCCAGACAATACCTTTCAAAGGAGAGACAAGCTCAAACTGACCCACAGAAGGAAAAGGCTATTCAAGTAGGCAAGGACAAGGCGGAGGAACCTCCTAGGGAAGCTTCCATTGATATGAATGAATAGCAGATGGCTTTGTATGTTGCTGAGGAGTTCAAGAAATTAAAGGTAAATCTTTCAGCATTCAAATTATTAAGGTTCCCTCTAATTAGGAAGGCAACTGTAGGTATTTATGATGCGCATCCAGTGTCATTGGATAAATCTTCTAAGGAGGGTATCAACAATATTTCTAGTTCTCAGCCTGTGAAGACACAAAGTCAAGCCCATGGTCAGACTAATTTTCCTCCTGGAGATAAAGGAAAGGAGAAGGATAAGACTCAAGTGGCTCAAGTAGATACTTAGCCTACTTTGTTTCAAGGGAAGACAAAAACTCCACCATTTCTGATTTCTATGCGTATATTTGGTAAGAATTTGCATAATTGTTTACTAGATTCTGGTGCTTCCACCAATGTGATGCCATTTGGAGTTTGTAGAGCTTTAGGGATTACACCTGCTGACTCTCAGAAGAAGGTGACTTAGCTGGATAGAACTGAGGTAAATGTGGTGGGAGAATTAAACATGATTCACATGTAGATAGCTTCAGACCCAAGGATTCAACAGGTTATCAATATTCAAGTAGCTGATATTCCGGATGCGTATGGTTTGATTCTAGGAAGAGATTTTACTAAGGCTTTGAATGGTTATGTGTCTACTGATCACTCTCACATGTGGCTTCCCTGGAAAGGAGTGCCCAATCAGATCAGAATTGAGAGAGAGCCAAGAATGAAATACATGATTGCAGAATACCAAAAGACTTCAACAGAAGTTTTGATATCATAAGTTGGCA
>VDFB02345489.1:0-64884 GCA_007258455.2 Sequoia sempervirens
TGTGATTCTTGGGCTTTCCCCAAGAATCCACTTTTATATACCGGCTGGAAGTCCCTCGGGTTCAGGATGCTACCGGTCTGAGTTGTCCTGGGGTGAGTACTTTTTCCCACCAGAACAGGCCCAAGTTCTAGAGTCAGTAACCGTTTCTCTTACACCCAAGATCGTCCGAAAGCGCAAGGGGAGAGGATACTTCGATTACTAAGTCTTAAAGGTTACAAAAAATAAAGTGGGTCTGGTTTTCTGATCACCAAGTTTTCATAGGGTGAGAGCATAATCACCTACCAGATCAAGCACAGTCAAATACCTACAAACATAAGTTCATTTTAGTGCACCAAAAGAAGTGTTCCTAAACTAAAAATCACAAACAAATTTTTTGAAAGATTAGTCTTTGACAAATGTAGCTGCAAAATCATATGTCAGTAGTTTAGATATATGTCTTTGACTCACAAGCCCTACAAACCCACATGTTAGTAATTTCATAAATGTCTTGGACCAATGAGAAAGCTGCAAAAAACTAAGTTAGAACAAGAGATTAAAAACCAAACTAAAAGTCAGTAAATAACTAAACTAGAAAATGAAGAGACTAAACTAAACTAAGAAAAAGAAATTAAAGAAAACTAAAAACTAAGAGCTCAATTTTTTTGTTGCTCCAAAAGAAGCAGGTTTTTGGGAGCCCCACTCCAAAGCCACACGCTACAAACATAAGATTAGTAAAAAAAAACTTAAATGAAAACAACAAACTAAAAAAGTGATAACTTTCTCAAAACTAAACAAAATTTTAAACCGTAGATATCTATGGAAAGCTAAGACATAGACCTTCAAAAAATAGAAAACGTTTTGAAAAATCTTGCAAGAGAAAAGTGTTATAAACAAAAGAAAATTCAGGTTTTAACAGTTAAATCTTAAAAAATTGTGATCACTAAAATGGCCATAACTTTCTCAAATATTAATGAAATTTTAAACCGTTTGAAGTTCCAGAAAGCTGAGAACGAGACCTACAAAACTCAAATAATGGTTTTAAAATATTTTATTTTCCCATTTTTCTGTGCTCAAAGGAAGATGACGAGATTTCATATGAATTCTTGGTTGTAACCTGCAAAACAACGAAAATAAATAAGAAAACACACAAATTTCTCTACAAAATTGTCGGGTTCACCAATGTAAGATGGGGTTAGAAATCAAATAGAATAGACAAAGTGACAACCAACATTTCTAAACTATTAACCTCATCCAAACAAGAGAAAACAATCATATGAAAGGAGAAAAATGAAAACAATGAAATAAAAGACTCCTCATTGAACTTGAATCACTTCTCTTGCTCTCCTTTTTGTTATGCAACTTTTCCCTTAGATTTGTTGAAATACTTGTGCAAAACCTGCAAATGGTAGCAAGAAAGTTGGAGAAAAATAGCTGTTAAGCTGAAAAATGGAGAATGAAGGTTGCTTTTATAGACAACCCTTCAAATGGATGGCTGGGATTAATCCTCTAGAAGGATTCCAAGATCAATGGTCTAGAATTGATGCACCAAGAATATTCTATTCTTAGAGGAATCATGACAGTCATACATGCAGGGACATGCAAACTATGACAGACATGCAGGCTATGGCAGACATGTAGGGACATGCAGGCTATGACATGAAATAATGACAGGGTATCTTTGACCAAGTGGAGGTGCATAAATAATTTATTTTAAATTATTTACTCAAAATTGAGGAAAATGACAAGTGGCAAATAAATAATATCCAAATTATTTATTTAGATAAAATGACAAAAGGAGCATTTAATTAAATTAATCAATTTAATTAAATGGGGAGGTGGAAATTAGACATGGATAATTAATTTGAATTATTTATCCAAAAGAGAGGAATGCAACACAATTAAATAATTTCGACAATTATTTAATTATAGAAGAATAAAAGGTCAAATAATGATTATTATTATTATCTGACTATAGATGAAAGATAAATAATTAAATAAAAAAGATTTATTTAATTATTGAAGAAAGGGATATATTAGTGACACAATTAATTAATTTTAATTGATCAAGATAGAATAAAGATGAGAAGGTGAATTAATTAAACAATTAAAAATTATTTGATTAATAGAGGAATGCAGTCAAACTTAATTGAATAATTAAAATTATTCAATTATCGAAGGATAACGACCAAGAAAAATGATGCTCGTGGACTTAGGACATTTTTCAGTGTCTACATTATCAACTTCATGATAATATGCCTATCGACCACCCTTATGTGAAATCTCATCTTTGATGGAATAGAGCATTCATATTTATTCTCAGTATATTGATGTTATTTTATGAATATTATTACAATGGTATTTCCAATCTGAGCAACAAATGGACATGATTGACCAGAAATAGACAAACTTAGAATCTGAATTGAAAATGATTGAAGGGATTCTTCTGTTTTGTATGAAATTTTATTTATATGGTATTGATTACTATGGATATTATAGATAAATAGTGATAGACAAATGTCTGAGAATAAAAAATGTTTTTATTTGTATTTCAGTATAGACTAGATGCCATTGAAAAATTAAATGGAGCATCTAAACAAGTTGATGTTTTTCTTTTCTGAATATGAATTTCCTGTATATAAGGAATATTCTCTTTTTCTATTCATAATGTATACACATATTCCAACTATGTCCACTTATAGGCATATATGTGTACATGCATAAATGCTTCATTTATGCACATGCACATACATGCAATATACCTTCCGATTCATCTTAATTTATTTTGAATAAGATTGTTAAACTATGATTGCAAAGGAAAGAACTATAGAAACAAAATAGTATGGATTTACAATATGTAGAAAGAAAGATGTATGATGAATAAATGAACGGTTATACTTGGTTTGAATGGCTTATTTGTAGTCAAATAATGAAATGGAATGATACATGAATTTAATGATAGACTATAGTGCACTAGAATATGATGCTAATTGATGGTCTAAAAGGGAGGGATACCCCTTCATATAATGAGCTTTTTTTTTCTAGGAATGGGTGCCAGAGAGTGTAGATTTGCTTTTCCAAATCTAACTTGAGTTGCATTTTATGCAACATGAGCTTGGCCAAGTTTTGCAGTCATTTTTGTCTATGGAACAAATTGTTAATATTTATCCTCTCTTTGTTGTATTTGTTTAATTTTCTAACATGGAACTTTCATATTCTAATAGTAGATAGAAATGCATGAAGTTAGGCACATATTCCACCTTGTAAACTGTATCTCTTGCTAAGTGTTCTGTGCAGGGTCGGGTATTATTTGACTAATTGATAAATTTCAGGGAAGCATTTCTTTGTGGTTGGGTGGAAAATCACCTCAACCACGTTCTCTTCCACCAGTGGAGGTGAGCTATCATAAAGGAATCATATCAGAATTCTATTATGTATTTGTATCATCGATGTAAAAGAAGAAACTGATGTAATATGATGAAAATGATGTATTTGAGAATTGACTTTGTGGTGTTGAATGCCAAGTCAAACTTATAAATTGACTATTCACATTTGGAAATGAATATGTAATTTTTAGATTATTTGTTTATTTATGGGCATGGAATTGCTAGATGTAAATATATATGGATTTTGTGTCATAAATTTAATATTTATTATGTCAATTCTTAGTTTATTGATGAAAATCTATTTGGGCATGTTACATTTGGTATCAGAGCCCAAGGTTTAGCTTTAGGCCTATGAGACCTTGATGGTTGAACAAGGGAATAATAGACCCTTAACTATATTATAGATACCTAGAAAATAACCAAATATGAATTGGTTGCAGGAAATGGGAAGGTCCAAGTTGGGAAGAAAGAAGGGGAAAAACCAATAGGGCTATGAAAAAGAAAATTGTTATTGAGGAGAATCAAAAACCTGAAGACCAACCTGAGATTCCTAACGAAGAAACTCAAGCATTCCCTCACACGTCTCAAGTTGGAGAGAGGCAAAAAGGTAAAGGAGACCAAATGAACTCCTAAGATTAAGAAACCCTCCATATTTAGAGATTGGCCAATATGATGTGGACCAAATGTGCCACTATTGACTAAGGAGAAGGAGTACTTGTGCACACATCCTACCTCATCCAAGAGGGAAGATGTAGATTTAGATGAGGATCCAGAGGAATTTCCTCTTTTCGATAATGGGGGAACTACTTAGAGTGGAAAACTTTTGTAAATAAGGATCAATGTAAATCCAAACTTAATATAAATAAAGAAAGTATTTTTGTTGTTCAAATGCATGAAGCTTGAAGGCTTGTCTTGATGTGAATGAACATGTATATCTCTCTTAGATTGCATGTTGTGTGCATTGTATTTTATAGATGCAATAGTATAAATGCAAAAACCTTGTTCTTGAAATGCTAAATGCGACTATGACACATTTCAAGTATGAGTCACTATGGTGACCACCGGACAAGATGTAGGTGGTAGCGGAAAGGAAAATGGGCCAAGAAAGAGGCTAGACCAAATCCTAGAACTCCTGAACTAGAAAGAATCTTGAATGGACCATTTGGAACAAGAGGTCTATGGGGTGTGAGAAGATCAAAATATTAGGAATGAGGTACCCTACCAAGGAGAAGGGAATCACAATCAAGGTTGGATTGAGGAAGAATTGGGGAAATATCTTAAGAAGGTAGCACCATTGAAATTTCATGGCAAGGCCATCGAATATTAGGCTAAGGCCTGGATTATAGAGGGAAAAATATTTCGGGCATTGTAACCTGTCTGACCAGACCAAGGCTACTTGGGATGCATATTAATTGTCTGGAGAGACAACTACTTGGTGGGACAATGAGAAGGTAGAAGGGGGACTTTTGCAAGAAGAGATCACTTAGGAATTTTCCCTCCAATATTTTAGAAAGAGGTGGCTACCACAAATTTTCTTGTACAAGAAGATGATTGAATTTTAGAATCTAACCTAGGGTGGACTGACAATAGTTCAATAATGGGAGAATTTTACCAACTTGCTCACATATGTGCTATAGTATCAATCCGATGAGCATTTCCAGATTTGAAAGTTTATATTAGGATTAAGACCCCATATTGGAGCTGAAGTGGATCTTCACAATCCTCTTACTATGGAAAAATATTTTGAGGCCATTAAGCAAGAACAAAAGTTGCAACAGTTGTCAAATCTTCGCAAGGGTTAAGACTCTAAGCCTCAGTTTAGAAAAAAAGGCATCAAAAGGGTGATGGAAAGAATGGAGATAAGTCCCATCAGATTGGAAATTTGAAAACGGAAAGAGAAACTATAGAAAAGGAAGAAGGTAACCAAGGCAAAATGAATAAACAACCCAACAAGGGAAACACCACATGTAACAATTTTCCAGGGAAACTCAAAAGAAGATAGGTCTAGAAATCGAAACAGACCATGTGATGGGTGTTACACTTGTGGGGGAGACCATTATGAATATAACTTTCCTCAAAAGTGGAAGTCATAAAAGGAAGGAAACCAAAAAAAGACCTCGCAAAACAAGATCCATGCAGGGATGGATAACAAACAAGTAGAGTACTAGGCCTCTTCGATATAACTGATGAGTAAACTCTAAGGCCGAACCATTTCTATCTTGATAGATACTAGAGCTACTGAGTGTTTCATAGATCCTAGAATGATTTCTAAGCTACCCATTTGAGCTAGATATTTGGAAAATTCATGGTTTTTTCAGTATGGGAATCAAGTGGAGTAGGAAGTAGATTCATGTTTCTTTTGTAGTGAGTTAGAACTTCCCAAATTCCTAACCCAAGTTAACCTTTAAGTTGCACCATTAGGTCCCTATGATGTAATATTGGGAATCAACTAATTGACTGAGGACAAGGCTATTGAAAATTGTGAGGATATGATGGTGAGTTGTCTAGATGACTATGGGTACCCGACTAAGATACATGGGATATAAAGACCTCTGCAGCTTAGGAAGATTTCATATATGCAGCTCAAAAGAGCTTAGAGGAAGGGTTGTGTCGTATATGTTGTGCATGTCAGGGAACTTGACAATGAGAAACCATACCTCGATGACTATCCAATTCTTATGGAATTTCAACATGTGTTTCCCAAAGATCTCATCGAGATGCCTCCGAAGTGAGAATTTGATTTCTCCATTGACCTAGTGCTAGGAGACAAACCTTAGTCTAGGGCTCCATACAAGATGACCACCACAGAGCTTTATGAATTGAAAGCCAAATTACATGAACTATTACATAAGGGGCTTATTAGGCCCAGTGTGTCATCGTGGGGAGCACTAGTTATCTTCGCGAAAAAGAAGGATGTAACCTTGCATCTTTGTATTGATTATTGGATGTTGAACAAGGCGACCATTAAGAATCACTACCCTCTTCCGAGGATTGATGAATTATTTGATTAGATGAAGGGAGAAAAAATATTCTCAAAAATAGATCTCAGGTCTAGCTACCATCAGTTGAGAATAAAGGAAGAGGATATTCAAAAGACAACTTTTTGAACTCGGTATGGACATTACGAGTTCACCATTGTACCCTTTGGGTTGACTAACACACCTACAAATTTCATGAATATTATGAATAGTGTGTTTTGGAACTGTTTGGATGATTTTTTCATAATCTTTATTGATGATATTTTGGTTTATTCCAAGTCTATTGAGAAACACGATTGACACTTGAGGATAATATTATAGTGTCTAAGGGAAAATAATCTTTTTGGAAAGTTATCCAAGTGCTCGTTTTATTAGGATAAGGTGCACTACCTAGGCCACATTATCTTAGCTGAGGGAGTCTCTATGCATCTTGAGAATATAAAAGTAATTGTAGAATGGTTGATGCCTTAGAATGTGTCAGGGGTGTGAACTTGTATAGGCCTTTCCAGATATTACAGAAAATTTGTGCAAGGGTTTTCTAAAAGTACAACCCTGATAACGTCTCTTCAAAAGAAAGGTAAGAGATTTGAGTGGACTAAAAAATGTGAGTAAGCTTTCCAAATCCTAAGGGAGAAACTCACACCAGCACTAGTGCTAATTATTCTAAATCCCAATGGTCAATTCTCAGTGATCACAGATGCTTCAGGAGACAAAGTAGGAGTAGTGATAATGTAAGAGGGGCAAGTGGTAGTGTATGATTCTAGGAAGATGGAACAACACAAAGTAAATTATGCGCCACATGACTTAGAGTTAGCAGCTATAGTACATGCCTTACAAATGTGGAGGCATTACCTTTTGGGAAATTCATTTGAGCTCAAAATGGATCATTTTGGATTGAGGTATATTTTCACTCAATCAAACATCAATGCTAGGAAGAGGAGATGGCTAGAATTCCTTTGTGAGTATGACTTCATAATCAAGTATATAAAAGGAAAGGAAAATTGTGTGACCAATGCTCCAAGTAGAAGAAGACATATAGCAACCATGACCTCTATGAGATCCAATTTTAGGTAGTAGGTGATGCAACACTTGCAAGGTGATGAGCATTATGAGAGGGTGAAAAAGGATTTAGAAGATAATTTGTCAGACCATTGATTCAATGGGTACGAGTTTGAATGAGATAGTATATTAAGATACAAGAGGTGGATTATATTCTAGATTTTGGAGAGCTTAGGAAGTTGGTCCTAGAGAAGTCCACAATGCACAATATTCTCAACACCTCGAAGTTACAAAGATGATCGTATAATTAAAAAAATTGTAATTTTGAGTGAAACTCAAGGACGTAGTAGAATACATATCCAGATGCTTGGAGTGTCAGTGAGTCAAGGCTGAGCACGTGCATCCAACAAGGCTCCTTTATCCTCATGATATACCCAAGTATAAATGGAAAGTGATCAGCATAGACTTTGTACAGGGGTCACCTCTAATAAAGAACATAAATGATGTCATTCTAGTAGTAGTTGATAAGTTGACTAAGGTGGCACCTTTTATCCTAGGGAACCTTAAGGATGGATTGTTGACCTTGGCCAAGGAATTTTTCCAAGAGATCTTCCGTTTACATGGAGTGCCAGATACCATTATACACGAATGACATCAAGGTTATGGAAAAATTTGAATGCAACATTGGAGACTAAGTTAAACATTAGTTGAACCTACCATCCTCATATTGACAGCCAAAATGAGAGAGTGAATCAGGTAGTAGAAGATCTCCTTTGGATGTACTATATGGATCAGTAGTATAAATGGGAAGATTATCTACCACTGGTAGAATTTTCTTATAACAACTCCCATCATGAATCCTTAGGTATGACACCTTTTGAGGCTCTATATGGGTGAAAGTGTCGTACTCCCATCAGTTGGGACAAATTGGAAGATAGGATCATAGTGGGTCCTGAAATGCTAAAAGAGATGGAAGAGTAGATGAGGCTTATCAAGAGTAGACTGAAGGAGGTGATAGATAGAAAAAAGAGCTATGTCGACAAGAATAGAACCTTTAGAAAATTTTTAGTAAGGGAAAAGGTATTTTTAAGAGTCAAGCCGCATAAGAGCTCTATAACCTTTGGGAAATCATCCAAGTTGGCTCCGAGATACATGGGCCCATTTGATGTGTTGGATGTGATAAACCCGATTGTAGAAAAAACTTGCTGTACCCCCTGCTCTAGATCGAATCCATAATGTGTTTCATGTTTCTTTGCTTAAACCATACCACCCAGATGTGTCTCATATATTTTATTGGCATTCTTTATAGGTGGAGGATCCAGGAGTGGTGCTAGTGGAGCTCATTAGAATTTTGGATAGACGCAACATCAAGTTGCAAAACAAAGACATTATTTAATATAAGATCCAATGGGACCAGTATCATGAGGATGATGCTACATGGGAGGATGTGAGGGAAATAGAATGCTCCTTACCTCATTTTTTTTCATAGATAGACTATTGATGATTATCTTTATACTGTTGCCTAATATTTTGGATTGGTATGTTATGATGTTTTGGCTTGAAAACGGTGTGATTTGATGAACATATGTGAATTTTTTTGTTTGATCAGACATTGGGACGATGTCTCTTTCTAGTGGGGAAGGATGTCATATCTTGATTTCATAGCTTGCATTTAATAATGTTGAGAAAATTGAAATAATTGAAAAATGGAACTTATCATTTTTATTTATGGATTTGATAAAATCCAATGACGAAATTGAAAATGAATATCATGCAATTTTGTGATTTAAGAAAATTATTCTATAAGATTATCAGTTAAAGGTTACTGATAAGTGGGAAAGTGTAAGAATGTGTGTGTAGGATCAGGTTGAAGGATGCGAACTTGATTGAGGTAGGAATGTTTAGCCGGATGATCACGATAAGCAAGAATGGAATCTTGAATCTCACACACCACAGTAGACCATGACATCTGCATATGTTTGAAAGTTGATAAATATCATTATATTTAGTGTGAGAATTATAATTAGTGAAAGGAATGAATTAGTGCATTCTTGTCTTACTTTGTCTATTTCAAAATTGATATTTAATGAAATTGAAAACTCATTCCATCAAATACAATTATCATATGAAAAATGATTGCATTGTTTGTTCTTTTTGATAAATTTGAAAATATATTTTGAATAAGGAAATGAGATGAATAAAATAAACATGTATGTTTGAAAATATATTTTGAATATACTATATATGTAAATGATCATATATGGGTAAAATCATATATAAGTATACATACGAGTATATAAATATATATATACATATATATAAATGTTTTCCCTCGAGTTTAATTTTATTTTTCTTGAAAACAATGAAATCATGGTTGAAATTTGCAACTCCCATAATGAATGGGATAGGGGTTGACCTCTCTCATATCAAAAAGCTACAATCAACGCTCAAAAAGAGGAGGAAGTGGGCGGCCAGGTAAAGAATATGGAGATAGGAAAATTTAAGACCACTATCTCCAAAATTAGTAAGGAGATATTTGTGGTTAGAAGGAGGAATTAAGCAAAGAATTTAGCAAGAAAAATGAGGAAGATTAGGAAGAGAATTGATAGAGGAGGAAAAAGCACAGGGGTTGAAAAATTGTTGCCAAAAACCATCGTAAAAATCACCAAAATCGTAGAAAAGTGAGGTAATTTGAATCCCCCACTGATGTTTCCTTGAAATTGAAAGAATACTTTTTCATGAGTTATTTTGAGGCCATGTTATGCATTTCGTGGTCTAGTATTCTTGTAAATTACCTCTATTTGATGACTTATTTCAAACCATGTTAGCTTTGTTGGGGCCGAAGCCACCACATCAAGCTTGTATTTTGTTATACTTTGCATGCATTGGTATTGGTTAGATCCTACTGACGGGTTTCACCCTTTGCTCATCTTTCTGAAGGTCAAGGCCATTCAAACCAACTAGTGTTAATGGATTTATTTTATCAAATATTTGTGAAATGATGCATTTGTTGCATGAAACCCTATGGTGATCGATGTATATTGTATCAATGTCGCCCTATGGGCACTGAGCTTAGATAGCCGAGCGATTCAAATTTTCCAAGCCATGAATTACATGCATAATTCACATATGTACCCCCACCATTTTGGGTGGTAAGTTGTGGTGATAACGAGCCCTGTTAATGCATGGACAAGCTAAGGCTATCACTGCTCTTTTGATGTGTGCATTTCATCATACTCTATAAAAGATAGAATATGAAGAACGATGTTATCCTTCTATGGAACCCTTGGTTGAGTGATGTTATCATTTGGTAGAAAAATCTCTCGGATCAAACATGCCTTCATTCGATGCATGCTAAAATGTTAATGTATTATGTGGAAACAAAAATTGGTCATCTTTGGCTACAAAATTATAAAACTATATGATTCATGCCGCGAATGCTTTGATGCATGTGTATATATATGTATGTATACTTTTTTTCACTGTTGATTTATTCCAGTGCTATAACTAGGGTCAAAGAATGACTTTACTTTGTTCTTTATAAGTATATTTGAAGGGTGCAGTCATAATATTGAAGGCTGAACTAAGGAACAATTACCATCGAATAAAATGAAGAATCTGTAGAGAAATCAATAGCATGTTATCAACTTCATGATAACATGCCTATTGACCACCCTTATGTGAAATCTCATCTTTGATGGAACATAGCATTCATATTTATTCTTAGTATATTGATGTTCTTTTATGATTATTATTACAATGGTAATTCTAATTTGAGCAACAGATGGGCATGATTGACCAAAAATAGACAAACTTAGAATCTAAATTGAAAATGATTGAAGGGATTCTTCTATTCTGTATGAAATGTTATTTCTTTGGTAAATTGATTACTATGGATATTATAGATAAATAGTGATAAAAAAATGTCTGTAAATAAAAAATATTTTATTTGTATTTCAATAAAGACTAGATGTCATTGAAAAGTTAAATGGAGCATCTGAACAAGTTGATGTTTTTCTTTTCTGAATATGGATTTCCTATATGTAAGGAAGATTCTCTTTTTCTATTCAGAATGTATAGACATATTCCAACTATGTTCACTTATAGACATATATGTGTACATGCATAAATGCTTCATTTATGCACATGCACATACATGTAGTATACCTTCTGATTCATTTTAATTTATTTTTGAATAAGATTGTTAAACTATGATTGCAGAGGAAATAAAAGTAGAAATAAAATAGTATGGATTTACAATACATAGAAAGAAAGACGTATGATGAATAAATGAACGGTTATACTTGGTTTGAATGGCTTATTTATGGTCAAATAATGAAATGGAATGATACATGAATTCAATGGTAGAATGTAGCACACTAGAATATGATGCTAATACATGGTCTAAAAGGGAGGGATACCCCTTGATATGATGAGATTTTCTTCCGAGAATGGGTGCAAAGAGTGTCGATTTTCTTTTCCAAATATAACCTAAGTTACATTTTATGCAGCATGAGCTTGGTCAAGCTTTGTAGTCAATTTTTATCTATGAAACAAACTGTTAATATTTATCCTCTCTCTGTTGTATTTTTTTACTTCTCTAACATGGAATTTGCATATTCTAACATTAGATAGAAATGCATGAAGTTAGGCATGCATAGATTCCACCTTGCAAACTGTATCTCTTGCTAAGTGTTCTGTGTAGGGTTGAGTATTCTTTGATTGACTAAAGAATTCTAGGGACTTGCACTTCTTTGTGGTTGGGTGGAAAAGCACCTCAACCATGTTCTCATCCACTAGTGGAGGCGAGCTGTCATAAAGGAATCATATCAAAATTCTATTATGTATTTGTATCATTGACGTAAAATAAGAAATGATGTAATATGATGAAAATGATGTATTTGAGAATTGACTTTGTGGCATTGAATGACAAGTCAAACTTGTAAATTGACTATTGACATTTGGAAGTGAATATATAATTTTCAAATTATTTGTTTATTTATGGAAATGAAATTGCTAGATGGAAATAGCTATAGAATTTGTGTCATAAATTTAATATTCATAATGCCAATTTTTAATTTATTGACAAAAATCTAGTTGGGCATGTTACAAAATCCTCTACCATTATCCATTCATTGTTTGAGGATTCATAAATCATTTCATCAATGTCATTTTCATTATATTTCTTAGTTTCATATGACACATCTTCATCATTAGAGAGAGAATCATACTCTATCATATCTTGAATTTTATTACATTCTTCAAAATTTACATATATTAATTCTAGCATTTTTTTCTCTATTCATTTCTTCCCTATCTAATGATGCTTCCCTTGCTTCATTAGGACTTACATTATTTTTCTTCAATGCTACTACCATATCCCTTTCTTGGACTTCAGAATTAATGTTTCCATGTGCAAGAGTTGAGTCCATTATGTAGAAATAATGAAATATTCTATAGATCAGGGAACCATCAAACTAAAAAACTTCCACAAGAAAATTTAAACAAAGCTAATGAAGATACTTTGAGAAATAAACCTACATGATAATTATGTTAAATAGTTGGTGTAATAGATATTGTTACAAAGTAAAAATAACCTCAAGTGATTACATAGATAAAGTCAATTCATGAAAGGTGAAAAATAACTAAAAGTATGCATTAATGATAGATGGATCTAACTAAGGCTAGGCATGCATAATAGGTGGAGATGGCTAGATGAACTAACATGAACATGTGATACAATAGAGTAATAAACTAAATGCAAGTAAAGTAAAATACATTAGCACCCTTTATAAACAAAATTTGGTGTGTGATAGTTAAAAAGATGGTGTTGATGTGGGTTTTGATACTCCAACATATTGGAACATCAAAGGTTCCCCTACTTGGAAAGTGGGTAGCCTCAAGAGCATTCATTAATAACTTTCACAAGGTCTATAGAATTTCTTAATTGGAGAGCACTTTGGTTGGTCCATTCAAGGGAGAACATAGAATATCAAGAGGACTTCATCCATATGAAAAAGAGGTCTACTTAGTGTAACTCGATCATTATTAGTTGATGTAAACCCTCTATTTCAATTTTAAACAGGTTCATGATTTTCATCTCAATTTGTTGGATTTCTCACGAGTGATTTTAACATTAATTTAGGTTGAAAATGATTAAAATATTTAAAACAATAACATGTCCTTCAAAATTAGAATTCTCTGGGGTGAAATACAAAATGTCATTCATGAAAATTTATTACAAATTTCAAGAATTCAATTCTAATTTCTAGGATAACAAAGAATATGTTAAGATGTGCAATATTTCACCATATAGAAGTTAGAAAGTTGTTACAAAAGGTCATTCATGAAAATTCATTACAATTTTCAAGAATTCAAGTCTAATTTCAAGGATAGAAAAGAATATGTTAAGATGTGCAAGATTTCACCATATAGAAGTCATAAAGTTGTTTAATATTTTTGCCTTGTATAATGAAATTTATCATCCAACACCTATAACAAACCCTAATCTATCATTGATATAGAAAAATTAAAAAAAAAAGAATAGGGGAGAATGAAAGGATTAAAGAGAGAAAAGAAAAAGAATATGAACCTATCTTGATCCTCATACACACCATTTTCTAAGTGGACAAATTCTCCACTAGATTTGTTACCCACAATCCAAATGTGAGATGGTATGATCTTTAAAGGAGCGAAAAACCACATGCATTTGATTGTTATTGAATTTTAGCTGCAAAAAATTGTTCATGTGACAACACAAAACACCTCACTATTAGCAAGGTATCATTGGTATAAAGTATGGAAAGGAAAAAATCATTCAGTGAACTAAATGCATAGAACTATGAATAGAAAATAAATTTAGAGTTTCAAAAATGTCATTAAAATTGAAATTGCAAAAAAAGGGAGTAAAATTTATATATCGTATTTAAAGTTGAATTTTCATGGGTTTCCAACCCCTTTACAACGAATTAGAGATGAGTATATATAGAGCACTTGGGATGTGGAAGACTAAAAGTCATTCCTTCCCCCCCCCAAAAAAAGGTGAAACAAAGACAAAATACATAGAATGTGAAGGGTCACTTATAACTTGTTCTTCAAAGTCTCTTTCTTCATTACATTCTACTAAAAATTTGACTTATAGATACATGTTAAAAAATTAGTGCACACTTCCCAGGTATCCTGCAAATAGGTATGTACTAGATCAAGCCCATTTTCACTTTCACCATCTTAGTCCTGACTCATTGGAAGAACAAACAACTTGGCCATGACTTGATATGAGGTATGGTGCCTTATAAACTGCTTTGTCAATAAAATGTTTTCTTCACTTTATCTTCAACCGGTACCGAATTTCACCATTGTTTTAACAAATCATATTCTTTGTTCACAATATTCATCTTCCATGAGCAATATTTCTTCTTTCAACGGACCATGCCAACTATACAAGTATCCTTGAAGATACTTGTCCAACCTTCTTAATGGAATCTGCAGCTAATCCAAAGAACTGTTGAGTACAGACAATAAACAAATTTATGATCATCCCTGATAAGATAGTTTGATCAGGCAAAAGTTTAGCAGCAGATTATCCATCTCCATCTCTACTTCTATGCCTTCTGTATTTTCACAGTTAGCAACTTCACATCCTAGAGCAACAAAAACTTCTTCATTAAGATCTTCTGGTGAATAGTTTCCGCCCTTGGGCTGTATCTGGGTAAAGAACCTTGATAGCCACTGGGGTATGATCCAATGTGCATTTCTAGACAAAACCATATGATCTCTCTCCCATCTTAAGTGATTCTTCTTCCCTTAAACAGTTGGGCTACCAACTTCTCCTGCCTTTTCCAACTCTAGTTTGTTTGTCTCTTCTATGTCTATTTCCCTAGCCTTGTGTTTTGAATTGATTGTTTCTTCAAAAGCTATATTGTACAAGTACCATGTTTGTTTTGGTTCAAACTCCAGGATTACTCATTCATATTTTCTTTTGGAACTTTTATCTGCATTTATTTTACTGTGTACTATGACTATAATTTACATTGAAACATCCTGGTATCTCTGATGATATGCTGATCTGGAATGAAGAACTATGAGATTCAAAGCTTTAGACTTTGTCTTTTGTGGAAACAACACATGAACTCATCCATGTTTCTTCTACCACTCAAAATTCCATTTTATGATCTCATTAAGCATGTAGATAATGGTTAGAGCCTGTAATCTGTATTATCCCACATCTAAATGATGTGGGCCAGCATTTATTTTTATCCTTCAACATCTGGCCCTTGAAGCATGAGCATGTTTGCAATGTCCTATTCTACACACAAAGGAATCAGTCAATATAGCTTCCATGTTCCAGAAACCTATTCAAAATTCTTCCTTCTCCTTGTGTCATATCACCATCTACTTGATCTTTTTCCTTTCATAAACCTCAATTATAGTTGCACTAGCCAACCTCAAAGATGTGGCAAGATAAGAAACCCAACCAAACTCAGTGCAAGGCAGCAGTAAGAATAAATGCAAGAAATGTGGTTGTTAGCTTGCTAGAAGAACTAGAATAAAATGTGGTTGTTAGCTTGCTAGAAGAACTAGAATGATCTAATTTTTGAAGAAATTAACTTAGTGGGTAGCAGTAAGAGTGTGAACATCAACACAATAATAATTAATTACAAATGATTCTTCTAATAAACTTATTTCTGAAATCTAATCCTTTATTTTATTCTTTCTTTATTTTTATTTTTTTTTGATATCTGAGGGGTATCCCTGCGATCCATTGGGCTTCTCTTAAGTTTCCTTTACCAAGATTTCCCAGCGCCTGCCCGACAACGTGCACAGCTGGATAAATCGAAGTTTGAACCTCTGACTTGACCAACCGATCTTTGTTTTAATCTTCTTAATAATAAATCACAATATTAATTAAAAACATATACACAATAAATCCAAAAACAAATCATAATAATTCTACATTTACTGCAGAAAACCCATGCAAACCCATGCTTGGTATTCAACTATTTTCTTCTAATATGACAAATTCTGCCTTGCATTAATTCATTCACAGAATGTAGAACCCAAAAAAAACAAAGTCACTATCTTTTCGCTACCTGTGTGCTCAGAATTTGCAGCTCTGTCAAAACATTTCCAGACAAAAATCTCATATTCAATTCAGCTCTGTCAAAACTATAGACTGTCAGTTCTGCCATTAAAATGGTACAGATTGTACAACTATCAATCAAATTTCTGCGGGCTATCTTAAAAAAACCAAAAAGAAGCGACGTGGCAGTTCTTGACATACTATTTCTGCTATGTCTTATAAAAGTACATTGCACGGAACCAAATTCAATGTTTTCATTTCAAATTTTATATATAATAAATGATTTTATCAATTTAAAATTTAAATTTTAAAACTGTGTTTAAATTTTTTAATATTTAAATTTTTAAATCACAAATTTAAATATAGATATTTCAATCAAAGTATACATTTTAAGATCTTAATTTAAAATATATATTGTAATTAAAATATTTAGGAATTAAATATTAAATATCAGGGATTTAATAAAATAGATTTTTGGAATTGGAACAATTTTCATAAATTTAAAATGTAATTTATATTTTAAATATGAAATCCAAAATAAAATATCATGTATTAGAACACATAAATTATGAGAATTTTAATATTCAAACTTCAATGAAAAATTAAATTGTTTGGATCAATTTGAAGTTTACATTTTAAATATTGAATTTAAAAGTTTTACTATCTAAACTTTAAAGTATTTTATGTTTTATGAATTTGAATGTAAAATGTACATGTATCCCATAATTATCAATTTAAATTTGCGAAGACAGATATTCAGGCTTGCATTTTGAGATGGCGTGTCACAAGGTTTAAATTTGCAAAGATAGATATTCAGGCTTAGATTTTATGATGTCGTGTCACAAGATTTAAGAAAATCAAATACCTTGAACTTCAATGATTTGATATTTTAGAAGATCCAAGTTTTTGCAACAAAATCTAAACTTCACAAAGCTAATAAGGGAAAGCCTAATCCAATGATACACCTTTCTCAATTTAGGGTTTGAGACCTTTAGAGTCCATTTTTTAGGGGATGGTTGTGGGTCCATAAGTGGTGATTTTCATTAGTTATTATTGAATATCTTCCCATCATATTGTGCATCAAAAGGTGATTTTTGTAATTTGGTAAAGTCGGGTTTTTAGCTTGGTTCGAGCCCAAAGAGGCCACTTACAATGGGACCTATTTAAATGGCTTTATCGCCACAACCACTACTTGGGGGCCTCAATCCCCAAGGCATTATCACATTGTTCAAATTTGCGAGCTCAATGACCCAATCAATGCCCACGGCCTATGAGCACAATAACCCAATGAAGGCACACATCTTGTGAGCACATTATCCTAGTAGAGGCATATAGCCTATGAGCTAAGAAATTATTTTGGGGTTCAAACCTTGGTGGCTACCACAATCATGTTGTGACTTGACCACTACATTGTGCCCTTATTGACACATTTAAACATGATTTTAAATACGGTTTGGGATTATTGTTTAAATCCATGAGAATACACAAAATACACATGTATGAAGCTTAATTTTAACCATGACACACACTCAAAGATTTTGGTTATTAATACTCTCAAATTCATGACATTAAATTGTAAAGTTTGAATATACATGTAAATATATGGAACATAACTTGCATACAACATTTAGCATGAATGTGAATGAGATAAATCATTAGGCTTATAAATTTGATTCCATGTTTATTGGTTTTCAAGTTCTTTACCATATTGTTCAAAATATCAAAGTGAATAAAGAAGTGTTGATAAAGGTGCTTAGATTTTTTTTGTATAAGTAATAGTGAGTCATGCAAAAATGATATATCCACTATAATGAGCAAGCTAAATCACATGGAAATGCTTTCCTTGTGACAATGTGACACATGTACCACTAAGGTGCAAGAAGCTCTAATTAGGGGAGAGGACCTGATAGTTGAGCACCCTAACTTCACGCTTCTCAAATTCTTATGTGGAAATTTAAAAAAAATCTATTTTTTTACAGTAGCTTGCTTGGCAATGTTCCTACTTATAACTAAGGTTTCAAGGCCACATCAACATGCTTTTTGTCAAGGTGTCGAAAAAGGTCCAAAAAAAGTGAGACCAATACTTGTGCACTAAATCATATTTTATTGGTGCGTTGATGTGGCATCGCATGATTTGTTGCTTTTTAGATCTAAGGAATACATATTATTCAATTATTGGTAGTTATCATCAACACTAACAACTTTAAAGTCAGAACTATTGGTTCAATATTGTTAAAAATATTGAGCATTAAATCAACAAATGCTATAACAACTATTAGAACATGCTCAACTATCGGGTCCTTTCCCCTAGATTTGAAAGACATTAAACCCATATATCGATAATATGACACCATGAAAGAAAGCAACATGAATGATGCAAGTTGATAAATGCAAAGTACAAAATTCAAACCTGATGAAAATTAATAAGGTCCAAACATCAAAAGAAAAAATATTAACACAAGACATGTGAAAAGATGACTCAAATGATGACTAGAACATTCATGACTCAACTATCCTTTGGAGGAACCAGGATGATTGAAATCATTTTGAGAGTTAAACCTAATTTGGAGTCCCTCAAGAACTTAGTAACTTAATTTACACAAATGATAAAAATTACTGCAACATAACCTAAGTGAATGCAATATGTGACTTAAAAAATGTAACCAAGTGAATTCAAATTTAGCAATGCTATGTTTAAATTAATGAGTGCAAGGACACTAAGATGATCAAAATAAATCTCTAATGAGAACTTAATCAATCCCAAATATTAACCATGAACTTGATTGTACATACAACCAAATGATGATACTAACTTAGAACCCAATATGCCACACAATAGAACTCAAAATTTCCCTTCCCAAACTCACAATATGAAGGATGAATGGAAGCCAAAAATAAACGAATGAAAGTTAAGTGTCCCCAATCTCAAAAAGGTAGGGTTGTGTTGTCGAGGCCATAATATATAGGTCTAAAAAACTAAGCTCTATTAGGAACCCATTTACAAAAGATTCTCTCATAAATATAGAAAAGATGAAAACCCATAGGAAAAAATCTCTCCTCTAAAAGAGAGAATATGAGGAGGATCAAGAAGCCTCCCAAAGTTGTCCTTGGAAGATCAAGAACATAAACCTAAATATGAAAAAATAATTGAAAGAAGTACAAAGAAGTTGCAAATAATTATCAAAGAATAACTACTATACTATTAGAAGTAAAGAACCTCCAATAAAATAAATATCAAAGATCAAGTACAAAGAGTCACAAGTATTACATGAATTGTTATAAAAAACTACTTGAACATTACACTAATGAAGTTGAAAATGTATATGAAGCCACATTAATTAAACATTGCATACTAAATAGGTATAGTCAGATGGAGGATTCAAAGGATGATGACTCGAATAGAAATTCTGATGAGATGTAAGATAGTGATAATAACAACCTGAACAAGTTGGTGATGAAGAAGGTATTGAGGTTGATATAGACTATGATCAAAATGTTGATGTGATTTCAAAGGAGGATTTTTTGACCCCTCCTTATTCTAGGCCCCAGGAGACCACGAACGACATTGAGGAGAATTTATCTCCCTCCATTCTTGCTCAAAACACTAAGGATGTAGACAATGCTACCATAAAGAAACTACAAGAAAATGTGCTCGAGTTGGAGAAAATTGTCTCCAACAAATGCAAGTTAGAATTGCTCATTTGAAAAATGCCTTACCCAAGATTATAATGCTTACTTAGAGCATTATGCACAACCTGATGATGGATACTATCTCTAGGCACTCCAAGATCACCAAACATAAGAAGAAAATGGTAAAAGAAGATGATGAAGAGAAACTAGATGATACAAATGTTGATGAGCAAAAGGATAAGGAGGACTGGGAAATATCCCTCGACACCCTCCTTGAAGATTGGAGCTTGATCAACTAACTAGGCCTCTGTGTTTTTTTGTTCCTCCTCGGTCTTGTCTTCTTAGTTTTGTTGGGCTTGCGTTCCCATTAGCTGTTTATTTGGGCCTACGTGCCCTCTTACTATTTCTTTGTTATGGTTTATGTTGTTTTAAAACCCTCAAGATCAAGGCCCTTTCCCTACTTTTTTAATAAAAAACAATCTACATGAGTGACAAAAGATAGCACTAAAATATTATATAGATGGTGAATTCACACTAATATATTACAACAAGGTAGTAATTTGCTAATAAAAAATTCAAGTTCCAATGTTCTCATAAATGTTGATAAATTGAAGAAGGTTTTCTTCCTTAAATAGGTATGTATATGGTATGTATTCCACCTCATTATAATACATAGGCAACTACTTGCTACATCTATAAAACATATAATAATAATGACTAGATATCACCCCAAAATAAGACCAAAGAAGTATTACATAAGTACAAATAGTAAAACATGCCCCCATAATGTTGACAAGGAAGAAAAATGATAGGTGTTATCAATTAGATTTGCACCCTGCTGAATATTAAATTCAACAATCTAATGACACATGGAAACCTTCTTTAGATGTGGGTGATTTGAGCGAAGAAGGAATCTCCAGAGTGAGTTGGTTCTCCGAATGATAATCCTAATCTAAGTGCTCTTCAAGGAAAAGGATAGAAGGAAAGCTAAAAATGAAATTTAAAACTAACTAATGATTCACTGTAATTTTTGAAAATCTAGATTCTACCACTCACAAGAATTCCTCTATTACAATAGCTCTCACAATCTCATTGGTACATGATTTCATCAATAATTTGCATGAAGATTTAAAAGTACTAAACACAACATGCAACCTGAAAACATGAAATTCTGTGCAAAGACTCATAAAAGCAAGACATATAAGGCTTCAAACTTGAAAACACAAAGACATCAAATTGTTGTTACAAGGTTGAGACAAGAAATGAGAAGAAGAACTCCGCTGCTTTATTGAAACTGAAAGAGTGTATTTGTTTGAACTGAGTACAAAGGAAATTTACATGCTCCAAAATGTGTGAGAGCAAGAAACTAAAATTTGAACTAAAAAAACACTAATTTTTTCACAAGATACACCTCCAAAACCCTAATCTGAGCTCAAGAAGAAAGCTCAAGGAAAAGGTATCAAAACTACCTCAAAAAGTCTACACAAAAGCAAAAAAACACACTTTTTGCATATTCATACTGAAAAGCTCCTCAAAAAAGATCAAATCTGCTTTTAAAGTGAAAAAAAACACCTTATCTCTCCAACAGGAATCTCAAATCTGACCCAACGAAGAAAATGAAATCAATCTGCTAAAAATGGCAAAGAATAAAACAATTTGTTTTACTCTTGCTTTACACAGCTTGCTGATTTTAAATCTTCTCAATTTGACTATTTTTGCAATTAAAGATTTTTTGAAAATCTTTTGCAAAAACAATTACTTATCTCTCCATTTACAATGCTTGATTTTCTCAAAAATCATAAAACATATCTCTTATCACTATCCATAATTGATTTCTTCAAAACCAATTTGAAAACAAAATTAGCCCTAAGTCATAGGTGAAATCACTTTACAATCTTTAATTGATTTCTCACAAAATCAATTAAAATCTAGGATATTATAACCACTCTTCAATTCTCACTAAGGCATAATTGATCAAAACCTTAAAGTCCAAGGCCCTTTACACCATCAAAAATTTAATCAAATAAGCCTAAGACTTAGGCAAATGGAAACCACTAATGTTTCAAAACCTTGACCTAGCATTGGGCAATCGACTATCTAAGACATTGCATTAAGTTTGATTTAAAATGAAAACATGGGAAACATTAACTCGAATTAGGGCACAAGGTAGAACAAACTGAAAACAAACCCTAAAATAATTTCATTTTGCACTTGTAACTTTTGGAAAAGCTTTGCTCTACCTAGAAGAAATGCGCTGCCATCATAGAAGTTAGGGTTTGAGTGATTTCGAAGTTCTTGGAAACTCCAGATTTTGCCTTCACCATGGTCAACTTTTACTCTGCAATTCATGGTAAGTTGACTCCTTTTGCTTCTGCATTTTTTGGTCTTCATTGTGGGAGGCCGACTACTGCATATTGAAGCTCTTGAGAGCTTGGCCGTGGCTTGCTTGGTCTCCTCCGACGTGCATGGTAAGCCTACTTTTCTACATCCGCCTTTCCTATAAAAAAAAGAGCTTTATGAAAGATTCTATGAAGAATAATGATTGTTGTCCCCCTTTTGAAAACAAATCCAGACCAAAATAGGCCGTGCCATATATGCTTGATCTTGGACTTCATGAAGAAAACTCTCTGCACTTAATATTCTTTGTTTTCATATTTTGAAACCTATACAACAAACTCAAAATGGTTTCTTTTCTTTAAATTTCTCTGAGAGTTGATAAATGTTTATTAATGACTAAAACTCCCTCTCTTGGTCGCGACCACTCATGCACAAAATGGGTGTTTGCTGATTGAAATCTGCATCTTACATCAAGTATAGCTAAGAATGCTCTTAGAGAAGATTCTTGTTTCATTTTCCTGCAAAAATCCTTCATGATTGGGCTTGACCCATGATTTTCTGTATGTAACTTGCATTTTGCAAAAACCCCTACATGGGTATCTCTTGATTTTGAAAGAAAACACTTATCTTGTCGTTTTGTAGAAAACTCCATGTGGGTAAGTTGGAAATGGTGGTAAATTTGGGTAGATCTGTATTTGGACTTAAAATATTGAAATGGGTATTCATGATTTCAAGCACAAATCACATTTCCTGTCAAAGCCCTCCACGGGTTCACTGTAGCAAAGAGGAATCTTTATCATATGGGTGTTTATAAAAAATAGAAGAAAAAAAACTCTCCATTTTCTGGCTTGACCCATAATAAATAACGTTCATGACAACATAGTACCAATTCATATCAAGAATGTTGTTGTTTTGATGATTACACCTTGTGCATTGTGATCCCACTTTCTATAAGTATCATTGTAAGTTCACTGTTGAAATTGTATTTTGAGAATGAGCATGAACACTATTTCTTAGCATCAATCATACCGATGAAATCCTCCACCATGATTGTTTCCTCCCAGAGCACTGAATCTTGTCATAATATCAAGACAAAATCAGAATGTTATGCTTTTGTTTTTCTTCAAAGAGATGTTGTCCCCGAGCTACATTCATTTAAGAAACTTTGTCATGCTGAAGGTGCTCTTCATGCCTTCACTTTCTTTTCTAGCAGTTGTTCCCGATTTTCGAGCTCCTCCTCGTCAGTAATAATGAGGATGTTCTGAAATAAGAGCACTTGCTTATGATATTCTGAAGCTCATCCATTGTTTCAACTGAAACTAATGATTTTAGACATGGCAATTATGTATGCCTATTCACCTTAAAAAGAAAAGAAATACTTGTTGATCCTATTTCTGAATTGATTACATTTTTACTCATACATTTCACTTCACTATTATCAGATTTGATTGCTATGAGTGAAAAATGAGCTTGATTACTTTGATAATTGAAATGTATCTACTCCATTTAGCATGATGATTATACCTCTATGTTCAGCCCTCATTTGATGCTGAGGGACAGCATGTCGAGCTCTACCCTTGTGGGAGCCCGTTTTACCCCACATGCTTAATGTCTTCATAATATGATCACCTTCACGATTTTCCCTATACCTGCACAAGGAAACAAACAATGTTAGCATAAAAAGAATATATGATGATGTTCTCTCCTTTTCGTTCATGCTTCTATTCCTTGTTTTAATTGGTTCTACGCATTGGAAGGATTGAAATATATCTCTGTTAGTATGGCATGTAGTATTATTCATATCCTGAGCTCTTAATTGACACCCTTCTCAATCTTTTGTAGGTACATCCGAGAGTGGAAGCAAAATGGAGCCAGGTTTGAGGAACCAACTGAAGACCAACTTAGGCAATGAAGGATATGTCTAATGTTATCTGCTCTTCACTTTTAGTTGTATATTTCCTTTCTTGTTATGAATGGAAACGGCTAAAACCACGACTTGTGTGGATATTTAATTTCGTTCTTTCATTTCCATTCTGAAAGAAAATGTATTGAAATGCAAAGTTGTACTTGTAATTTGTATTCTTGAAATCAAATGGAACATGTAATATGAATAACTTCATGAAATAAATGAAAGCATTTTTTTTTATCATTTGCATATTCAGTTCTGTACTCCATTTGATTTTGTGAAAAACATGAGTAATACTTCTGGAAGTCAATTTTCTCAAACACTCGCATAACTGTCATTTGATGAATGATGAATAAAGTGCAAGCAACACTTAAGCACAATGTAGAAATAACTATAATTTTCACTTAAGATATAACAATATTTTAACCAACTCCACCAATTGAGCTGTAGTGAAAAATTGGCAACATTTTGGCTATTTCCATTGAATGCTTTCCTGCTAAGCATAGATCAGTTGCCTTTAAAACTCCATTGGGCACGAAGTTAAATTTTCCCCTTCATGAAACTCAGAAAAATTGAACAATAACACTTCAAACAACAGCAAAACAAAACAAAACAATGAGGAAAGCAAACTAACAGGCCCTGATGGCCAACAAAACATGCACAACGGCTTAGGGAAAAGAAAACTACTGAAAGAAATGTGTGTAACACACTTATTTGCAACAACTACTAATGCTAACCTACTCTAACCAGCCAGAGTAGCTGGTCAAACAAAACCATTCACTGATTGGGTGAAATAGTTGCCCTTTCTATAGAAAATTTGATGTTTGACATGATTTTGGATAGCTACATGAAAAATAACAAAGGATGAAAGGCCATGAAATAGTTGTACAGCACCTTGAAGAACATATACAAGCTTAGTAACCTCTTCATATGGAATATGATCATTACTAACCCGAGGTAGCAAAGTGACTTGAGTTTGTTCTCCTTTAGGCATACTTCCATGCTTGGGTTCAACCATGATGGGAACCTTCTTGTTGGCCTCTATTTCAGTAATGTATCTAATTGGACATCCCATCGACAAGACAAAATCATAATTGTTTCCTCGATTTCAGTCTTGTCAACTGCCTCACCAACCACAACTGCTTCTTTCCTTGATTGAATCATGTATTCAACCTCGCACTCCTCCACAACTGAGCTGCCCTCACTTATTTTCTCATGGATCCGTATTTTGTTTGAATGGATTTCATCATTTTGCTGCTCAGAACTGGGCCTTTGGTCACTACAAGAATTTAGCAGAGTGGTAAGCTCTCTACAAGCTGAACAGTCAGGGTCTTGACAATTGAGCATGCTAGATTTGGAAACAAGAATGTCAGTTTGCTCCTTGTACTGAACTGAGGTTTCAACCTCATCATTGCGCCTATGAATCAACAGTCTATCATTTTCTGTAATACCTTTTGGTTTTCCCAAATCAGCTGGTAAGCTGGGGACCTGCGTGTTGTCTTTAAAAAAAAATGGTAATTCATCAAATAAATCAACTACCACTTGTGAACTATCAACCATTCCTTGATCTAGCTCTTCAACCATAGCCTCTTCTTTCTTTTCTAGCAGTTGTTCCTGATTTTTGAGCTCCTCCTCGTCACTATACTAGTTGGATACCTCAAAATAATCATCAATATTATGATACTTCAATGAACCAACCTTCTCCGTACATGCAACATTCTCAGATTCAACTGAGAAAAGGGTGCAGTCAGCAGCAACCTCCTTCTCTGTACATTGCAACAATTGTTCTTTCAAAATTTTTTCATCATCTTCCACAAAACAAGGAAGTTCATTAGTGAAAGCATGAAAGGATTCATCAAGGGAGGACTTCCCTTGATCAATCTTTTGTTGTTCTAACCGATATTCCTCCATAGCTATATGCAATAAATTTACATTTCTGGCTTCTTCCATGGTGAATGATGAGTCATTTTCCAAGACAATAGGTCTATCCTCATAAAGGAAAATAGTGGCAGGACAATCAAATTTATCTAGTTGGGAAACTTGGGGAATCTCCGGAGTTTCCTGGAGGAAAAAAGGCTACTTTCTAATGGACTGGTCTCGAATGCTCATAGGCTCCTCAGAAAAATTAGAAATTTTGAAACTTGGGATTTTGATTTTCTGAGGAGTCTGTTTGCATTCAAAACCAATTTCTTGAAGAGGAAAAGGTTCTTCAATTGGCTGGTTTTGATGCATAACAAGTTCAGAATGTTCCAACTTAGGTTCTTGCAAAGGTAAAGGATCTCTAAAACCAGTAATTTTGATCTTAGGAGGGTTAGGAGGCTCATTTTTCATAAAACTTAAAAATTTAAATTCATGAACCTCTTCTTGAATAGGATGTTCTGACATGGCAGGAGCTATTTGGGCTTCATTCCTTTGGAACTAAGCAAGCAAAGTTGTGTTTGTGCAACTGCCTCCCTCTCCAAATCCTCCTCAAATTGAATTCTTTGGGTCTCCAGCTCCTGCTTCTGGTGCTGATTATATTCATGCTACTTCTTGATCTCCTCTAGCTGACTCATGTAATCAAGCAACGTGCTCTTTATACTTGCAATATCCCCTTGGTGTGCGTCGTATTGCTTTCGGTTTTCTTTTTCCCTCATCTGCTCTTCATAGTTCAACCTTATATCTCTGAAACTCAAGTCTGCAATCTCTTGGGACTGATTTTTAACATATGAGGGCTGAGATGAATAATGGGTAGGGGTGGGTAGGTGGTAATTATATTGGGCATGTTGATTTTGAGAAGCCAAGGAATCAAAACCAACAGAATGATTATACTGGTATGGCTGATATGGAGATAGATAAGCATGGCTCTCATGACATGGAAGATGATATGATGCATGGCCATGAAATATTGACATATCTATTCATTCATAAGCTTTCAAACAAACCAACACTTGAATTGCATACAAAAACTGAGAACGAAGTCACCATGTATATGTAAAAACCTCCAAAAGGCTGAATAAAATCACTACATACACCAAACAACAACTTTAAAGATTAAAAACTTCTCTGAAATTGATTTTCAGAGTCCCACCGGGCGTGCCAAAAACTGTTATCAATTAGATTTACACCTTGCTGAATATGAAATTCAGCAATCTAATGACACATGGAAACCTTCTTCAGATGTGGGTGATCTGAGCAAAGAAGGAATCTCTAGAGTGAGCTAGTTCTCCAAATGATAATCCTAATCTAAGTGCTCTTCGAGGAAAATGATAGAAGGACAACTAAAAATGAAATTTAAAACTAACTAATGATTCACTATAATTTCTGAAAATCCAGATTCTACCACTCACAACAATTCCTCTATTACAATAGCTCTCACAATCTCATTGGTACATGATTTCATCAATAATTTGCATGAAGATTTAAAAGTACTAAACACAACATGCAACCTAAAAACATGAAATTTTGTGCAAAGACTCATAAAAGCAAGACATATAAGGCTTCAAACTTGAAAAAACAAAGACATCAAATTGTTGTTACAAGGTTGAGACAAGAAATGAGAAGAAGAACTCTGCTGCTTTATTGAAACTGAAAGAGTGTATCTGTCTGAACTGAGTACAAAGGAAGTTTACAAGCTCCAAAATGTGTGAGAGCAAGAAACTAAAATCTGAACTGAAAAAACACTAATTTTTTTACAAGATATACCTCCAAAACCCTAATCCGAGCTCAAGAAGAAAGCTCAAGGAAAAGGTATCAAAACTGCCTCAAAAAGTCTACACAAAAGAGGAAAAACACACTTTTTGCATATTCATACTGAAAAGCTCCTAAAAAAAGATCAAATATGCTTTTAAAGTGAAAAAAAACATCTTATCTCTCCAACAAGAATCTCAAATCCAACCAAAGGAAGAAAACGAAATCAATCTGCTAAAATAGCAAAGAATAAAATAATTTGTTTTACTCTTGCTTTACACAACTTGCAGATTTTAAATCTTCTCAATTTGACTATTTTTGCAATTAAATATTTTTTGAAAATCTTTTGCAAAAACAATTACTTATGTCTCCATTTACAATGCTTGATTTTCTCAAAAATAATAAAACATATCTCTTATCACTATCCATAATTGATTTCTTCAAAACCAATTTGAAAACAAAATAATCCCTAACTCATAAGTGAAATCATTTTACAAATCTTTAATTGATTTCTCACAAAATCAATTAAAATCTAGGATATTATAACCACTCTTCAATTCTCACTAAAGCATAATTGATCAAAACCCTGAAGTCCAAGGCCCTTTACGCCATCAAAAATTTAATCAAATAAGCCTAAGACTTAGGCAAATGGAAACCACTAATATTTCAAAACCTCGACCTAGCATTGGGCAATTGGCTATCTAAGACATTGCATTAAGTTTGATTTAAAATGAAAACATGGGAAACATTAACTCGAATTAGGGCACAAGTTAGAAAAAAACTTAAAAAAACCCTAAAATCATTTCATTTTGCACTTGTAACTTTTGGAAAAGATTTGATTTGGCTGGAAGAAATGTGCCGCCATCATAGAAGTTAGGGTTTGAGTGATTTCGAAGTGCTTGGAAACTCCAGATTTTGCCTCCACCATGGTCGATTTTTACTCTGCAATTCATGGTAAGTTGACTCCTTTTGCTTCTACATTTTTTGGTCTTCATTGTGGGAGGTCGACTACTGCATATTGAAGCTCTTGAGAGCTTGGTCGTGGCTTGCTTGGTCTCCTCCATTGCGCATGGTAAGTCTACTTTTCTACATCCGCCTTTCTTATAAAAAAAGAGCTTTATAAAAGCTTCAATGAAGAATAATGATTGTTGTCCCCCTTTTAAAAACAAATCCAGACCAAAACAGGCCGCGCCATAAATGCTTGATCTTGGACTTCATGAAGAAAATTCTCTGCACTTAATATTCTTTGTTTTCATATTTTGAAACCTATACAACAAACTCAAAATGGTTTCTTTTCTTTAAATTTCTCTGAGAGTTGATAAATGTTTATTAATGACTGAAACTCCCTCTCTTGGCTGCGGCCACTCATGCACAAAATGGGTGTTTTTTGATTGAAATCTGCATCTTACATCAAGTATAGCTAAGAATTCTCTTAGAGAAGATTCTTGTTCCATTTTCCTGCAAAACTCCTTCATGAATGGGCTCGACCCATGATTTTCTGTATGTAACTTGCATTTTTGCAAAAACCCCTACATGGGTATCTCTTGATTCTAAAAGAAAACACTTATCTTGTCGTTCTGTAGAAAACTCCATGTGGGTAAGCTGGAAATGGTGGTAAATCTGGGTAGATATGCATTTGGACTTAAAATATTGAAATGGGTATTCATGATTTCAAGCACAAATCACATTTCCTGTCAAAGCCCTCCATGGGTTCACTGTAGCAAAGAGGAATCTTTATCATATGGGTGTTTATAAAAAATAGAAGGAAAAAAACTCTCCATTTTCTGGCTTGACCCATAATAAATAACATTCATGACAACATAGTACCAATTCATATCAAGAATGTTGTTGTTTTGATGATTACACGTTGTGCATTGTGATCCCACTTTCTATAAGTATCATTGTAAGTTCACTGTTGAAATTGTATTCTAAGAATGAGCATGAACACTGTTTCTTAGCATCAATCATACCGATGAAATCCTCCACCATGAATGTTTCCTCCGAGAGCACTGAATCTTGTCATAATATCAAGACAAAATCAGAATGTTATGCTTTTGTTTTGCTTCAAAGAGATGTTGTCCCCGAGCTACATTCATTTAAGAAACACATGAGACTAAAGTTCAACACCATGAGGATAACAATAGAATGATATAGTTAAACCTAACAATGCCATCTTAGAATGCCTTAAAGGATAAAGAAACATTAGAACGGGTGGAGAAGAACTTATAAAATTATATATATGAACTAAGACACTCAAACAAAGGACAACCTAAAGAAGAAGCTAGTTGAGGTACAATCTTGTATGAGAAAAACTTAAAATGATATATACTACTATGACATGGTGAAATTAAAGGTACTTAAGCTAAAATAAGTAGGAAACAAGGTCAGTGAAGTGAAAATAAAGTAAAAAGATACCATGGAAAAATAAGAAGCAAGGTCAATGAAATTTGAGCTTTTTGCTAACTTCCTTCATATTCAATTTTGAATTCTATATGAAATCTAATAGAATTAATAAAAATTATGAAAAAAATGATTTTATATTATCAAACTCAATAAAAAAATATGATAATTAACATTCCAACACTAGGAAAATGAAAATATGAGTTCATAGAATCAAATTCAGGCTAAAAACATGTAATTTACTTATTCTATGTCAATAAAACCAAAAAAAGGTGGTGTAATTGTTAAACAATGATTGATAATTTGTCAAGACCATGAAAAGTGTGTTTCTATGTTGAATAAAGCATAGATTATAGAAAAGAACAAAGCATGTGGGTCCTAAATCACAGGGTCCCTTGTAATGAACAACCCTATTTTTAAAAAAAATTGTTAGCTTGAAAAACAAAATGGAATGCTAAGAAACTTCCTTTCCACTTTCCAATCACCAAGTTCCTAGTGTGGGTGATGTGAGATCATACAGTGTATGAGATTACAAATTATTTTGAAAATAAATAGCTGAAAATAGTATCCACTTATTTAGTGGGGTTAGCTCGCACTTCTACTTTTCAATGGGAAAGCTTATACAATAATGAAAATGCAAGCAATCTCTTCCACTTTTTAGTCCAGTGAGTAAGTACAACAAAAGAGCAAATCTTCCACTTTTTGGTGGTGAGTGAATACAATGAGATGAAAACAAATCTTCCACTTTTCAATGGTGAGTGAGTGTCATAAACCACTTGTTCAGTGGGGCAAGTATCAATAAATAACAAAAGAAAGTCACTGGTGGTACTACTATCCAGTATTAGAATCCAAGGTGTAAGAAAGGAATAAATTTGGCTATATGACCATACAAAGAACTTGCAACATTAGTCCATAAGAATATTTAGCTCAGCATAAACATGTAAAACAAGGATATATCTACTGTTATAAAGTGTTGATAGATATTAGCAATGTTGATACAATACATAAATTGTTGTAATATCCCCAATTTTTTCCAAATATTATGTAATTCAATGAAATCAAGTTCTCAACAAGAGATATACCTTAAACATATGCAAACATGGTGAAGATTGCAGGTCTGATATCCTTTACAACTTGTTGTTTCAGGGTTAGACAATGAAGGATTTCACTCAAATAACTATCGTTTCATTCCCAAAAACCACCAAACAATTTCTACATGGAAAGAGAACTTCAAACCTCATAAAAAACACCCCAAAGCTTTGAAAGATGCTACAACAGTTTGATCTCAAAGTTTTAGGCTTGCACAAGTATTTCATACATCAAATAAGCAAGTTGATTGCTCAAAAATCACAAAGAATGCATACCCAGTTCATCAAAGGATAGTGTGGTCTACTTTAAGTAATTCCCAATGCAATCTCTTTCATCCAACAACATAAAAACACAAGTAAAGAGCATTGTAGGTCTAAAAATCACTAGATAGATCGTTGCATGTGTAGTTTCAAGTCTATTATGACAAGAAATATTATTGCAAGTGTATGATATAAAACCATTGTAGGTAAAAACATCCATGATGAATCATAAAAATCCCTCCAAACACCAAAGATCACCTCCTAACTACATCCAAAATATTTGCAAACATTCACCAAACATAAATCCCAAAATTTGCAATCAAAATACAAGTTGAATTATCTTCTTTTTTGAAACCCTGGAACATAAACTTTATTGAAGCAAAAAGTGATTCCTAAATAGAACCACTCCACTAGCTAGGGATTGTTGGAAGTTTGAGTTGTGGTGTTGTCATTGATTTCAACACAATGTTGCTAGTGTTGTCATTGCTGTCAACCTACAATATAGTTGCAAAGTTTGTTGGAAGCCTGAGTTGGTTAGGGAGATTGTTGTTGTGTGTTGCACTATGTTGTGTTGTTTTCATTAGTGTTGTCATTGATGTCTTGATGGATAAGAGTTGTATTTGCAATAAGTTCACTTGGTTTCCAAGTGCTTTTGAGAGAATTTGAATAAAAGAGTGATCAATGTGACAGAGGTGTGTTCAGTGTTGTGCTCCAAATTTCTTCATGGTTGAAGATATGCTCAAGTGTGGTTTGGATATGATGATAAGAGGTGTGCAAAGGTTATGTATCAAAAGTTTCAGGTTTTGGATCATTCTACAGTGAAAGTTCTGTTTGACAGTTTGTTTGTCTATGTAGAAGGTTGTCTAAGAGAAATGAGATTGCTCCGTGTTTCTCCATTGTAAGCTTTCTTGTCTTGAGGATTTGGGAATGAGATTATATTGTATGTAACTTACTTCCCTTGAGGTTTTAGGTGTTGAGGTGTTTTGCAAGGTTGGTTAGTGAGCTTTTTTTGTGGCAATGTTGCACAAAATAATGGTGTTCTTAGTTGTAGGTGGTTGTGGTAGAGTTACTGGATATTTTGATGATGCTAGAATATTCTGAGGTGTTGTGTGGATGTTTTGAAGTGTTGTTGGGTGGTTTGCATGACCTAGAGAAGCATGTATGTGGTCGCTTGTAGTGTTAGTTTAGGTTTGGCCGACCTGGAATGCTAGTGCTATTTGTGGAGGTACCTTGTGGATTGTGAATGACTTGAGTAGCATGGTGATGTGGATTTGGGTCCTAGTTAACCCTTGGTGTGGTCTTCCTTCACTTCTTTCCATTGTAGAGGTGTTTGATATTGACCTATTTTGGTGTTGCATGTTTTAGGCGCATACATTTCATTAAGGCCGATCTAATTGAGATTGTTTAGGTCATGGATGGTATATAAGTAAGGTAAATTTTTGGAGATGTGTGTGGATCTATAGAATTTTTGCAAAAGATGCAAATTTGATTAAGTGTGGTGAACCGAGTGCGAGCTTAATGCCTATGACTCTGATGCAGTGAGCATAAGGGTCTACATTATTAGCGTGCTTGAAGTTATTGGAAGTAGTGAGATGAAGGTTGGGAATGCCATTGTTTCAGTGGTGGATTTCTCCTATTGTCTTGAGATAGTGAATCTCTTTGTAATAGTCTTCTTCTATATTCATTCTTCTTGGTAGTGAGCCACTCGACAATGAGCCTAATTGTATTTGGTGTTGAAATTCATATATATGTGAGCTAATCCTCACCGTGGTTTTCCCTTCTTGGGTTTTCCACATAAATTTGGTGTTCTTATGTGTTTGGATGAGTTTGTATTGCTATTTTATATGTTTACATTATGCTAATTCATAATAAGGGTTTAATGATTGATAAGGGTTTGAAAAGATGTTGAGGAATTAAATGTTTTCAAGTATACAATTGATTCACCTCCCCCCTCTCAATTTTTAGTGCATCTAATAGGGATTATCTTTCAAATCTAAAACTAGGATCAAATGAGGGTTTTTATACTCAAATGAATTTTGGAAGAACTCGCAAGTTCAATTCGGTAGCATAACCATATGTGTAATCTTCAGCATATCAAAGTGAGCCCCCAACACCTCCTTTTATAGTTTTTTTCACTACTTTTTCAAAAAAGTATTTTTGGTTTTTCATTGTTTTTTAGAAAAAAACACTTTGTTTTTCTCCAAAAAGTGTTTTTTCCTTTTCACTTTCTTATAATAAAACATTTTTTCTTTAAATTAAATAATTCATTATGTGCAAACATTTAATCACCTTTCCAATGAGCTATTACACTAAGTTTTCCTTCAATTATTTCTCAAGATTAGACACCATTAGTGAAATATTAATTAAATAACTTAATAACTCACCCAAGTTGTGGAAAAATAGTGATCCCACAATAGTGGTTTACAATTTTTGGCCAAACTGGACACTAAAATATATTTTTTAAACTAAATCTTCACTTTCGGGTACCTATAGCAGCTAAACCGTGAGGAATTTGAAGATGATGTAAACTAGAGTTTCGTGACATTTTGTCTATAGATTCTAAATATATTTTTCTCAAAATTTTTGGAATTAGATTGCACTTCCTTTTCCATCTCCCTCAAAAACTAGTTTTTCAGAAAACAACATTTTTAAAAGTGATGCTCACCGATAATATAACTTTTTTCCATGAAGGATAAAATTTTAATTCTTTTGAATTTAGATTAGTAACTCTGATATCTAGTGCTTCCACTTGGTTAGATATTTTTATTGAATATTTTTCTTTAATCAAGTTTGAATTCAAAATAATTATAATTCGGACATAAGCGACCGTATAACGCGTAACTTTATTTGTATGTATCAAAATTCTTTTTTTTTTCTTTGTTGGATCAAGGAATTCAATATTTGGTGCACTAATATTTTTAATTTTTTTTTTAATAATCTTCTATTTTTCCACATGTGTAGAACATAGAGCTTGATTTTCGGTGAAAAACCTACATTCACGAGAAATAAAAAATAAATACAATAATAAAATTATATTTATTTAAAATTACACTTTTGGGAAGCTTATAATAAGGACTACATACTTACAAAAAATAAATTTTAAATGAATTCATTTGATCCCCAAAAGGTAAATCAAAAGTGGTTTTTTATCAACATTTTGATAGGTGTAAAGGAGACTCCGTTATAGGTATGGTTTAAAACTAGTGGGGTTCTATCCAAGGGGGTTTGATTTAAGGTAGTTTGATCAAACCCTCTTCAATTGGAATTCTTTAAATGGAACCTTTTAAGGCTTAAATCATTATATTTTATAAAAATATGTGATTTCAGTAAAAATCAGTTCCTCTTAGAAATTGTAAACTAGCTTTGTGGGATTAGATTCGAAATCCAATTCTGACCACACCATGATGAAACTTCAAGTAATAGGAAGATTCAATTAAAATCAACTTGGCGACTTTCTAAAATAGCCTACTCCAAGAATTTTGGAGAGAGCCCAAAAGGTTAATAATCAATTCTAAAAGCATCAAAGGGCTCCAACTAACCAAATGAACTCAAACCCAATAATAATTACTTTCAAGATTGAACAAATGCTTCTCCAAAATTTTTAGAGTTCTCTCTAACTAATTAGTTAGCCTTTGGAAGACTTGAAAATTGGATAAATATACACGAATTGGCTAAGCAATGAAAGGGGACATTACATCCCGATGCCTTTTTACATTTTTTTGTGACTCCAAGAAACATGAGCACATTATAACACACTTGCATTGATAATTCCATTAGGGAGAGACGAGAGAGTTAGAGAGAGACAAAGAGAGAGAGAGGGAAAGAGAGAGTTAGAGACAAATACATAGTGAGTGAGTGAGTGAGAGAGAGGTAGGTAGAGAGAAGTAGAGAAGCATAAGCCTTAGTATACTCCTTACTAGTAGCAAAAACATAAGAAGCATAAGCCTTAGTAGAGACCATAAGGAAATAAGGCTAGTGGTGATTTTTCTTACTCGTGGAAGAAGAGGAAAAATTAGGAGTTAGGTTCTTAATAGTCATTTAGAGGTTGTAAGCCTATCTATATTGAATCAAGGTTTAAATAATTGAGTAGGACATATTCTATGCATTCAAATACCATTGTATCATGTTATAAATGTGGGAAATATGGTCATATCTTGAGTTCTTGTTTATAAGGGTTAGTTACATTTGGTGTTTGGGAGGCCTTTAGTTCTTATTAGATGGTGGGGAATGTTAGTAGATGCCACTAATTGTATAATTATATATGGGATATGTAACCACTAGGACACATACTAGGGCACTATTAATAATATGTCACGTATACCCTAAACCCTAGATCCTAAACCTTAGGACATAAACCATAAACCCTATACACTAAAATCTAAAACATGCCATTAATAATATAGCACTAAAAAATAATTAAATTTAATCCCTAAACCCTAAATGCTCAACCCTCCATATCAATCGTAACCCATAAATTGTAAACCCTAAATCCTAGGTCATAAACCCTAAACCTTATGTGTTAAACTGTAAAAAAAAATCCCTAAACCGTTGATGCTCAAGCCTCTATCGCCAACCCTAAATTGTAGTCCCTAAACCCTAAACCCTATGCACTAAAACCTAAAAATTTAAATTGATAATTTAACACTAAAGCCTAAAAAAGTGTAATCCCTAAACCCTCAATGTTGAACCCTCCATCATATAAACTATCAACTCTAAAACCTAAACCATGAATAATTTAGAGAGAGAGTAGGGTGGAAAGGTAGAGAGTAAATAAAAGTAGAGAGAGGGGGGAGGGAGCGGTAGTGAGGGGAGAGAGAGTATAAAAGGAAGGATGAAGGGAGGGAGAGGTACAGAGGGGAGATATAGAGAGGTGAGATAGAAAGTAGAGAGGGAAGGAGGGAGGAGAGAGGGAGAGAGAGTAGAGAGGGAAGAAGGGAGAGAGATGGAGGAGATGGAAGTATAGAGGTAATGAGTGGTAGAGAGGGGAGAGAGTAGAGAGGGAAGGAGGAGGAGGGAGAGATAGAGAGGGGAGAGATATAGAGGTGAGATAGATATAGAGGTGAGATAGAAAGTAGAGAAATTGAGAAAGTTGACACTTTAATTAATGTTGTAGATTATCTTATGAAACCAGTTCCTACAGATAAGTTCTCTTGGTTTTAATCATTTGCTTGGAGCTTCATGATTATGTAGGTTGCATTTGAAGTTGGCATGGATTGATTAGTTGGTGTAGGAAGGCCATTGGCCTTGAGTCTTGTACTTGATTTATAATAATTATTCCTTGTTTAGAATAATTGCAATGTATAATGTCAAGTGGGAGAATGTTGGAAATAGGATGCCATTTAATTGCAATCCTAAACATTATTTATTTCATGTATCTCCCAAGACCTTGGAAAGTATTCTCAAACACTAGGATTAGAAAGAGATTAATAATTGAATGAAATAATCATGTTAATTGAAATTTGTAATTAATTCTAAATGATAGGAGCATGTGAGGGCATCCAAGATGAGTTCCTAAATAATAGGAGCACATGGGGCACCCACATGGAAGGTGATACTCACCTTGAGTTAAGTTAACTGTTTGGAGATAAAAAGATAACACTTTTGTAATGCATGCAAAGATCCTAGAAGTTAGGGATTAATGTTTACATGTATGAAGTTCAGTTCAGTTCAGTTCATATCAGTTTAGTTTGGTTTAGTTCAGTTCAATTCAGTTCAATTATGGTTCAGTTACCTTCAGTTAGTTTTAGTTGAATGCTAGTTGACTTCAGTTAACTTGGAATGAATGAGAAATGAATTGAGTTGCATGACAGATAACAGGTGACTACTTTCAGTTAACAGGGGATGACCTTTCTTGCATGATTGGTGGAGAGATATGTTTCAGTTAACAGAGAATGACTTGGACCCACCTTGGGCGACCAAGTTGGCTTCTTGGAGTTAACACTTTTGCATGATAAGATATTTCAGAAGGTTGAGTTAAGTGGGCCCATTCTTGGGTGCCAACTTTGAGGATAAGCTTTGAAGATATATGTGGAATAAAGGTTGAGTTATGACTTTAGTTTGGGACGCCCAAATGGATGAAGGAGTTGATTTGACATTGTGAACTTCATGGTTGAACTCTACTTGCAAGAGATAGGCGTAGGTTTTTGGTGATAAGCTTTGAGCTTTGTAATTGTAACTCTTTGGAGTTTACAAGGTTGATTATTGCCTATTTATCTCAAGCAAGTTGATGAGAGTTTGTATTAGTTTTATTGCAGGTTGTGAAGAAGATTGGTTGAAGGAAAAGGAAGCATCTCAAGTAAGGATTGGAATTATTGCAATCTTATTCTGAGATTAAATAATACATTGATTATTTGTGGAGTTTTTTCCCGAAAGGGTTTCTCCACGGTATATGTTGTGTATCTTCTAATATTCTGTCTAATTCTTCTACAACCTTCTGTCTTCATTCTACAAATGGTAAAATGAATTAATCAGATTAATCACCCACAAAGAATCTGTAACAAAGAATACATATTTAGATCAACAAGTATAATAGTTTACAAAGTATTAAGCTACATAAACACCTCAATTTTCAACATAAACTACATGGTGTTAGATAGGTTTTCATTGAAACAATTTTTGAATTTTTTTTTTTTTTAAACATTTTAAGGAAGGCCCACTAGACATTATGTTATGTTTTTCTGATAAAAATAAGAGCACTTTGTGTGACCTCCCTATTTGAACCCCTTAATCTCTACCATTTAAAAAAAAATAGTAGTTTAAAAAATAGATTTAAAGCACTACAACTCATTTTCTTGTTATGTCTTCAAATTTTGAATATAAATATCTTCAATTTCTCATCCAAGATCAATTTTTCTTAATTTCAAAGAAAAATAACCACTTAAGACCCCTTTTTAGTCTCCCATTTCTTGGCACATACCCTTGTGTCTAATCTACACGTATCTTCCATGTGTGTAGAGTTTTTAGTGTGGTTTAGTCATGCATTACTACTACGCATGTGTGTGTGCATGCAATGTTTCAGTGATAGTGTTGCATTTGCTAGCATGCAAAATTTGTTCACTATGTTTACCCATTTTATCCAAAATAAAATTTAAGGATTACAAAATGAGGATCCTATAATGAGTTGCATAAAGGTTGTGTTAGACATTTCAACTAACTACATTGATCATGCATCAAAAATCAAAGGAGAAATGAATACTTACGACTTCATTATCAATTTCATGCTTATTTTTATTAATAGTGAGTACTCTAATAATTTTAAATTATTATTGCTCAAAAGTATATATGAGATTATTATACCATTTAGCTTGCTCAAAAGCTCTTAAAAAACCTATATGACTATCCATATTAATGTAATCTTGTTTTACAAAATGATAAGGGATTTCATGGTAAAAATATTTTCACCTAATTATCCTCAAATAATGTATCAATTTTAAGGAAAAGGCACCATTGAGACTTATGATAAAGTGTGATGGGAGTTGGTACATGTACCATTCAAGAGTATCTTTTATTAGGCTTTATTTCAACAAAGTTGACCCCATCTATTTAGATATTTCAAAAAGCCACTATATAAAGGATAGGTTCCTTGATAATTTCAGTTATAGTTATATTTTCTCTATATAGAGAAATAAAATTATATCCACAAAAGATATGAAACGGATTAAGACATCTGAACTCTACAGCCACATGTAATCGACCAAAAAAAACCAAACAAAAATGCAGGAATTAGATAAAACAGTTATGGTGGAGACTTCTCACAACTAAAGAAACTTTCAGAGTATACAAACCTCTTCTTAGAAATATAGTTTTTTATGCTACTAAATGCAGTTTTTGCTATTCAAAGAGAGGAAATTGATATCATACTGGAAGTCACAGGAGTTTTGCTTAGTTGAAATGTTGGTATCTGGCTTTCCCTTTCAGATTTGCTTAACATAGAAAAAATTCCAAATTGCTAAAAAAATAACAACATAATCCTGAAACTGATAAAAAAAGAAGAAATGTTCATATTTATTTGATATGCTCTGCGAATGGTATATTTTGATTTGGAAGATCTCCAGCTGCGAGTTTCTTCATTAACTGTGCTTCCTTCATCAACCAAACAGCATAATGTAAACCCAAATTATATTGTAGACTATAGTGGTTATAAATACTTCTAATTCTTTATACCGTATACGTTAGTGTTTATAAAGAAGATAATGTATCAAAATGAAAGGTTGTTAACCATTGTTATAAAAAAGTGTTGAAAATAAAAGAGGTATAAAGCTTATACAAATAAACGGCTGTAGTTGGTGGCCTAAAATTAGACCCCACATCTTTAAGTAGAGTGGCCCAATAGTCTACCAAGGTCATGGTGAAGCTTTTAATATGCAGTCGCAATCCTCTAGAAATGTTTTGAAAGTAGTTCTAGATTATATTCCCACATGCATGGGAGGAACAAAGAAAATAATCCATGATATAATTGATATTCTTTTGTGGACCTAGTTTTTAAAGAGTTTGGAATCTCTTCAGTGCATAATTAATAGGTGAATTGGTCTTGTAACTAGTACACTAATTAATTCTTGAGCGAAGTATGCAATTAGTTTATTTGGTCTTTGAGTGAAGCTAGTATTGTTTTTTTGCAATTGATTCACAACTAGATGAAATACATTTTTTGTTTATCAAATTATAAAAAAATATTGATTTTTTATTATAAATGATTATTATAAATTTCAAGAATTTGAAAAATAATTTTTGACATAATTTCTTTAGAAGTGGGTGATAGTTGATGGTTCACTATTTAAGGAAGAAGTACTTTAAAAAGCAAGTATACATACTTGATTTGAATTTTACAAACTTAGAGAACAAATATAACTTCATCTCTCGACCTTGATTTTGTCAAAAATAGATATGTAGACAACTTGGTGAATGAAGGAGATTCCCAAACACAAGTTAGAAAAGAAGAAGAGAGGATAAATCTTGGATTTTAATTGGACTTGAGATAAGTTGTCAATTGGTGCTTAATAGACCCCTTGTGGATCTCATTTGCTTCCCTAAGGCTTTAAAGGCCAGATTCTAAAGTGGGATACAAACTAAATATTTATATATTTATTGAAAAATGAATACCTCATTGCATTTCCTAAAGGGAGAGATAGTTTTCTCAACAAGCAAATCTAGACTTATGAGGCTTAGGTTGAAAGTCTTTGGTTGGAGCATTAATTGCCTATTCTTGTTTTAGAAAATAAAAATGAATCTGCGGGTCATCCTTAGTACTTGGGTTTACAATATAATTCATATTTTTGTTAAACTTTAGATTTGATGGCTACCTTAAATGTGTTTATAAACATTTTATTCTAAAATAAGTATTTGTAGTCATGATTTTGAATTTTAAATAATGATAATGATAGTGATTCTTAGATGATATTGTAAGGTTTCATGAAGTCACTTGTAGGGTCATTTCCAATCATGATTTGGTGTTCACTTCTTTGTTTTGTACATCATTATAGCATACATGTGTGGATCAGGTGATAGAGGACATGGTTTATATGTATACAATGGACTAGTATTCCTTGAACAAAAGGATTACCTCTATCTTATAGAGTTTTCCTAAAAACAAACACCATGGTTCATTAGACATGTAGTGGTCCAGAAAATGTACTCCTTTAAATTTTCTCTTTGTTTTCCTCCCCTTAATTAATTGGACTTAATTAAGCCTCTAATTGACCCAATTATGCATTTAAAAGCCTAATTATGTTGTTTGTCATCCTATATCAATTTTTCCTAATTTCAAAGAAAAATAACCTCTTAAGACCCCTTTCTGATCTCCCATTTCCTTGCACATATAGGCCTTGTGTATCTACATGTATCTTCCACGTGTGTAGAGTTTTAGTGTGGTTTAGTCATGCATTACTACTAGACACATGCGTGTGCATGTAATGTTTCATTGACAGTGTTGCATTTGTTAGCATGAAAAATTTGTTGGCTATGTTTTACCCAATTTATCCAAAATAAAATTTAGGGATTACAAAATGAAGATCCTATAATGAGTTGCAAATAGGTTGTGTTAGACATTTCAACTAATTACATTGATCATGCATCAGAAATCAAAGGAGAAATGAATACTTACGACTTCATTATCAATTGCATTAAATTATTATTGCTCAAAAGCATATATGAAATTATTATAACATTTAATTTGCTTAAAAACTTTCTCTAAAATTGTAAAAAAACAACACACATTGTATTATATTTTAAAGTCTAGAATTTTAATAAAAATCATATCTTAAATCATTTATATGACCATCCATGCTAATGTAATCTTCTTTTAACTAAAACTTTTAGTTCATAGAGATTTCATTCACACTAACCAGATTTCCTTGAATTATCCTCAAACAATGTATCAATTTTGAAATTCTTAGTTAAATGCACCATTGACACTTATGATGAAGTGTAATGGGAGTTGATACAAGTAACATTCAAGAGTACCTTTTATTAGGGTTTATTTCAACAAAGTTGACCCCATCTGTTTAGATATTTCAAAAAGCCATTATATAAAAGATAGGTTTCTTGATCATTTCAGTTAATAGTTATATTTGCTGTATAGAGAAATAAAGTTATATCCACAAAAGATATGAAACAGATTAAGACATCTGAACTCTAGAGCCACATATAATCAACACAAAAACAAAAAAAATCAGAAAATAGATAAAACAGTTATGGTGGAGACTTCACCACAGAGTGTCACATCTCACAACTAAAGAAACTTTCAGAGTATACAAACCTCTTCTTAGAAATATATTTTTTTTATGCTACTAAATGTAAACTTTAATATTTAAAGAAGGGAATTGATATCATACTGGAAGTCATTGAGTTTTGCTTAGTTGAAATGTTGGTATCTGGCTTTCCCTTTCAGATTTGTTTAACATAGAAAATCTTCCAAATTGCTAAAAATATAACAACATAATCCTGAAATTGATAAAAAAGAAATGTTCATATTTATTTGATAAGCTCTGTGAATGGTATATTTCGTTTTGGAAGACCTCCGGCTGAGTGCCTTCATTAACTGTGCTTCCTACATCAACCAAACAGCATAATATAACCCAAATTATATTGTAGACTATAGTGTTTATAAAAGCTATAAATACTTCTGATTCTTTATACCACATACGTTAGTGTTTATAAAGTAGATAATGTATCAAAATGAAAGGTTGTTAACTGTCGTTATAAAAAAGTGCTGAAAATAAAAAAAATAGTATATAAAGCTTATTTAAATAAACGGCTGCAGTTGGTGGCCTACAATTAGCCCCAATGGTCTACCAAGGTCATGGTGAAGCTTTTAATAAGCAGTCGCAATCCTCTAGAAATGTGTTGAAAGTAATGCTAAATTATATTCCCACATGCATGGAAGAAACAAAGAAAATAACTGGTAAAATAATTAGTAGTGAACTAATGCTTGTAGGTATAATTAGTACACTAACTAGCGCTTGAGTGAAAAATGCAATCACTCTTTGAGTGAAGCAAGTACTTTTTTTTTCTTTTCAATTGGGTTACAACAAGATAAAATACATTTTTTATTTATCAAAATATTTATTATAAATTTTAAGAATTTGAAAATTAATTCTTGACATGATTTTTTAATAAGTGGATGATAATTGATGGTTAAGTATTTAAGGGAGTAGTATTTTAAAAAGCAAGTACACATATTGTCTTTATAAGTGGGTGATAGTTGATGGTTAACTATTTAAGGGAGTAGTACTTTAAAAAACAAGTATGCATAACTTAGAGAAGGGATATAACTTCATCTGTCGACCTTGATTTTGTCAAAAATAGATATGTAGGGAACCTTGTGAATGAAGGAGATTCCCAAACACAAGTTAATTTTTTTTTTTTCAAAAAAAAAGATAAATCTTGGATTTTAATTGGACTTGAGATAAGTTGTCAGTTGGTACTTAATAGACCCCTTGTGGATCTCATTTTCTTCCTTGAGGCTTTAAGCCAATTTCTAAGGTGGGATGCAAACTAAATATTTATATATTTATTGAAAAACATATACCATTTCCTAAAAGGAGATATGGTTTTCTCAACAAACAAATCTAGACTTATGAGGCTTAGGTTGAAAGTCTTTGGCTAGAGAATTAACTGCCTATTCTTGTTTAGACAAAAAATTAATCCATGGGTCATCCTTAGTACTTGGGTATACAATATAATTCATATTTATGTTAAAATTTAGATTTGACGGCTACCTTATGTGTTTATAAATATTTTATTCTAAAATAAGTATCTGTAGTCATGATAGTGAATTTTAAATAATGACCAAGAGGGTTATTACATATAATGTTGCAACAATAGAAAGAATCTTATTAGATGATATTGTAAGGTTTCATGAAGTCACTTGTAGGGTTATTTCCAATCATGATTTGGTGTTCACGTCTTTTTTTGTACATCATTATGGCATACATGGGTAAATCAGGTGATAAAGGACATGCTTTATATGTGTAGTTCACAATTGACTAGTATTCCTTGAACAAAACGATTACCTCCATCTTATAGAGTTTGCACAAAAAAAATACCACATTGGTTTATTAGACATAACACCATTTCAAGCTTTGTATGGTCAACCATGTGCAAAACACACTTGAGTTAGGATAGAGTTGATAACATTGTTGCCATTAGCCTTGTATCTCTTGTAGTTGTTTTTTTGGAATCGCATAATTTTTCTCATATGATAATCCTTGTTAGTTAAATAAAATTTATATAATTTGCATAGACTTTCAAAAAAAATTACTACAATAGTTTCACCTTCATAAACCAACAGATAGAATGCTAACAAATGAGGTTAAGTGGGACACAACTCTTTAGATAGTAAATTTTATTTTATTTTTTAAAGATTTTTTCATATTTATAACTTGAAACTTTAGTGTATGATATTTTTTAATAAATATTAAAATTTGCATGAATAAAAAACATAACTATTTTGGTAGGACATCATTTATAACTATTTATACAAAATAAAAATATAAATATCATCTTGACATGTAATATTTTCTCCAATGCATCATATTTTTTTCAAAAAATTAATTAGTTTGAATTAATTAGTGTGAGCTAGTTATTCTTATTATATGTTGATAGATTTCTTGAAAATGGAATGATTATTTAGGGTTTACCAATAGTGTAAATGCTATTTACAATATAATGCAATGATTTAATAAATCCCTCTCCTACTCTAATATCAAAAGTATTCTTACATGTACACATATCCTAACTAGGTTTATATGTATGTGTGCATGTAGAAGAAATAACCTAATATAAATTTTTAGAAAGAGATAATACATAAAATTTTAGTCTTCAATCTTTTATATATAGAATTATTTATGTATTTGGAGAAAGTAGAATGAATTAACTAGGCATGTCTTATGTTTATTAAATCTCTCTTGTACCCTTGATTGACTCTAATGAAAGGATAATGATTAATGATTTATTAAATACATTTGGTATCTTATTTTATTCTTGAAAGGAGAAATATATGATATTTTTAATTTGTAACTATACTTCTTTCTTATGTTCACTTGTAAATGATGGATTTTGGTAGTAATATTTAGATATTATTTATGAGGTGATATCTTATCTTTTGTAGTTCTTGAACTGTCTATTGACAATTGAATACTTTGAATAGTTTTTCTTGTGTGGCTTTAATGATGTGTTATCTTTCATTTGTGTGGGGTAGTGCTATATTGGAATGTGTGGCACCCTTTGTAGATTGAGATTATCTCATCTGTTTGCTTGTGTGTTATCTACTTGTACCTTATATGTGTGTATATTTTTTAGTTTGGTTCAATCATGCATTACTATTGTACATTTGTGTGCACATGTAGTGTTTCATTGATAGTGTTGCATTTTTTAACATGAAAGTTTTGTTGGTGTTGCAAAAAGGTTGTGTTAGACATTTCAACTAATTACGTTGATCGTGCAACAAAAATCAAAAGAGACATGAATATTCATGACTTCATTATTAATTGCATGCTTATTTTTATTCTTAATGAACACACTAATAATTTTAATTTCTTATTGTTCAAAAACATCTATACGAGATGATTATAGCATTTAACTTACTCAAAAAACTTCCAAAACATATCTTAACTAATCAATATAACCATCCATAAAAACATATCTTAAATAATCAATATAACCATCCATATTAATGATATAAACTCTTGAAGATTTATATTGAATTATTAAAAAAAAAATATACATTTTAAGATTTAGAATTTTAATAAAAAACAACTTAAATGATCAATAAAAAATATATCTTAAATAACCAATATAACCATCCATAAAATCATATATTAAATAATCAATATAACCATCCATATTAATGATATAAACTCTTGAAGATTTATATTGAATTATAAAAAAATATATATATACATTTTAAGATTTAGAATTTTAATAAAAAACATAACTTAAATGATCAATATAACCATCCATATTAATGATATAAACTCTTGAAGATTTATATTGAATCTTTCTTTTAAAATATTAAAGAATTAAAGATCTAAATACATAGATCAATATCGATCTTTCCTATAATAGACTTTTGATTATTCAAATTGCTTGAGGCACAAAATTTAAGAGCATACATCTGTTTTCTACTCCCTAAACTCTATATGACTCAAACTTGAATCTCGAATTCTGAATGTCTCACAACAAGACGTATCTAAAATTTTAGATAATAAACATATCTTAAATAATCTATATATATAATCCTCTTTTAACTTTTTTTTAAAATTTTAATAAAAAACCTTCCATATTAATTAATCTTCTTTTAACTTATAATTAAAATATTTACCACTAACAAGATTTCGAATTATCCTCAAGTAATCTATCAAGTTTGAAATGGAATAGACACCATTGAGAATTATGATGAAGTGTGATGAGAGTTAGATAGACGTACCATTCAAGAGTATCTTTTATTAGGGTTTATTACAAGCAACTTGACCCCACCTGTTTAGATATTTCAAAAAGCCTGTATAAAAAGGGTAGGTTCCTTGATCATTTTAAGGAATGGTTATATCTGCTGTATAAAGAAATAAAGTTCTATCCACAAAAAATACGAAACAGTTTAAGACATCTGAACTCTAGAGCCACACGTAATCGACAAAAAAACAAAAAAAAATGCAGGAATTAGATAAAACAGTTATGGTGTAGACTTCACCAGAGAATGTCACATCTAACAACTAAAGAAACTTTCAGAGTATACAAACCTCCTCTTAGAAATATTTTTTTTTATGGTACTAAATGCAGTTTTTGCTATTTAAAGAGAGGAAATTGATATCATACTGGAAGTTATGGAGATGCGCTTAGTTGAAACGTTGTTATCCGGATTTCCCTTTCAAATTTGTTTAACATAGGAAAATTTCCAAATTGCTCAAAAATAACAACATAATCCTGAAACTGATAAAAATGAAATGTTCATATTTATTTGATAAGCTGTGTGAATGGTAGATTTCTATTTGGAAGACCTCCAGCTGCTAGTGCCTTCATTAACTGTGCTTCCTAAATCAACCAAACAGCATAATATAACCTAAATTACATAGCAGATTATGTAGAGAGCAGTAATACTATCTTCAAATTTTTTTGTTGGATTTGATAAAATTTATCATTGGCAACTGAGATCTGTCAACCACCTTCTGCTTCTCACCCTTTTGCAATTCTTAGACGTTTCACAGACTTGACAAAAACTCTGCAACATAACAGAAGGAAACACAATTGTTAGACTTTTCCCATGAAAGTCATAAGAATATTGAATTGGGTATAGAGGCCTTACTGCCAGGGAGCATCACCAACAAACATCCAGTTTCCATGCTTGTCCTGGTAAGTCAATAAGTAGCGGGACGAAGCTTCTAAAAGCCATGAACTCTTTGATTCATTTGTCATAGAGGACCCTTTTGCTGCATCTTTACATTCAAAAACGTTAAAAAGAATGAGGTGTGAGACGAACCCTTTAAATTTTGACTTAAACAACACACTCTAAACTTGACCCACAACACCCTCCCTCTATGTTGAAGGGCAGAAAGGAAAGGGTATTTTAATATTTCATGAGGCCTGGCTACTCACATATGGAAGATGGCTGAAAAATGTGCTCCAGTGCTAGAGCTAGGCTATTGTAGCTGTTGTAGGCATTGAGATCCACTTTTCTGCCAATGGGCATACCGTCCATGATTACCTTGAGAAAATTTGAGCTTCTTCCACTCTCCTCAATGTTGCCATCCATTGTTTCCTCTACAGCCCTCTGGTTTTCATGGTAAAGGGGCTTAGAGACCATGTTTTTTCTGCATGTTTGAACTGGAGGCCAGCCCACGGCTCCATTTCTGTGAAAAATCCATGTTAGTAGCCCTTCAGTCAGATTGAATAATGCTATAAATTTAGGTCATTTACATGTTCAATTCCTTCATATTTAATTGTGCATATTTCTATATAAAATCCTCATAAACCTGTTATATAAAAGAAAACTGGAAACTAATACCTCTTTATGATATCTAGAATAGAAGAGCAAAGAAAGGGAAACTTTGCCATCGATGAATATAACATCATTGGTAAATAAGTATTCAAAGGGAAACTTTGTCATGGATGTATATATAACATCATTGGTAAATAAGTATTTAAAAGATTATTTTTAGAATCAAATGTGTATTGTTTCTAGAACGAACTGTGTATGTTTTTTTGTATCAATGCTGTTTCTAAAATCAACTGTCGATGTTGTTTCTAGAATCGACTGTGTATATTTTGTGTCGATGTTGTTTCTAGAATCGACTGTGTATATTTTGTGTCAATGTTGTTTCTACAATCGACTGTGTATATTTTCTAGAATCGACTGTGTATATTTTCTAGAATCGACTGTTTTGGGTCGATGTTGTTGATAAACTGAATGTCTGGAATTACAATTATATATACTCAGTTGATTCTAAAAAAAATCTTTTGCATACTATATAGAAAAAATAATGATGATAGCTGAGGTCATAAAAGCATGACCAATTGATTTGAGAAACAATCTTTTTGAATACGACATAAACTGTGAAAAACTCAGACCAAGTACATGAATAGTCATTTCTCCACAGAAGGTAGCACTTATGAATACTTACAGGGAAGAAAAAGCATTGGAGAAATCTGAGGAATCCTCATCCTCTTCACTGCTGCCCTGCAGAACAAAGCTTTTCATACAGTCTGCCTTCCTCTCATCACGCCCATGAATTGCTTCACTGTAAACCCTTTCGAGTCCATGCATGCGCAACCCACCATTAGCAGATGCAATTCTACGCTGGTTTTCATCTTCTCTGGAAACCGGACTCCCAAAGCTTTCTTGAGATTCATCATCCAAAGCCCTCGGATATTCCTCCTCCCTATTCCTCTCTGCAACCACATCAATAAAAAACAGATCTTTAGCAATTGGGATTTCCCCAAAGATCAAAACAGACTGAGATTTTAACCAAAAAATATACCATTCTTATACAGATCAGCCGCCGGAAGACCTAAACTCAATCTCAGATCAGCCTCTTCAAATTGGTCGCTACCATGGGCATGATTTGAATCTGAATATGGCGAGAGGCGCGCAATATAATCGTGCGTACTCATTCTTGGAGATCGATTACCGATGAACGCTAACGAATTATTAGAAGAAGAAAAAAATGATAATTTATTAGTGATGGTAGGGCTAATAAATAGGTATAAGGGAAGAAAAATGTGAGAGAAAGGAGGAGACCAGGGGACAAGCCGAGCGTCAGCTGGGCAGTCGCCATGGCCCGCGATTACTACACGTCAACGAAATCCATGACTCGGCGGTTACCTTGTCTGGCGGTTGCCGACAACGACACGAGGCCGGCGGGATCAGTCTTCTATTCTCACTCTCACCGACTATCTCCGGTCATGCACTACTCTTCTTGGGCAAAGGCTATCCAGCCCCTAAAACGGCATGGGGCATCGGATGCCCCATGCACCTGCATAACCGTCCGTGTGCGCACCAGGCAACTGACAATTCTGTGCAGTGGCCGTATTTGTCAGTTTTTTATTTTTAACCGTGCCCAATATAAGGGAATTATATATAATATGTTTTCTAATATTTTAATACATATAATATATCTCTAAATTTATTAATTAATTTATGATGAAAACATATATTGTAAATTAATTAATAAATTTAGAGAACATATAACATTTTTTAATCAATATTTATGTGAAAAATCAAACCTAAATTAGAGTACATAGCCATTTAATCAATTTTTTAATACGATTTAACAATTTGATATAGACAAATTAGAGTACATAGCCATTTTAGATGCCCCCTTAATCTTAAACATCTTTAGAAATTATCTTTAGAAATTATCAACTATGCATTAAAAAATATAAAACAGATAATTAAAGTAAATTATTGACCACAAAAACCAAGGCCCCACCAGACCTTGCCTGGGGAGAAGCCCCAAGCCCGCAACAGGACTCCTCCGGGTTAACCCAGCCAGCGTGAATCGAACCTTGGACCTATATGGGACGAACCCAAAGCCTTAGCTCAACCATACCGACCATTTGGGCTACGGGGCGAACCCCAACTATTTTAAAATATTATAATGATATATTCTCAATGTCTAATATAGTATAATTACTATTTCATTTTAAAAATATTTTTAATAGTCTATCAAAAATGTCCCCTATCATGTGATAAACAAGATAATGACATTGGATCTATAAAAATCATAAAATCTAATGCACATATAAAACTTAATAATTAATGATATCAAATTTTAAATATAATTAAATTTGAACAAAAGAATTAAAAATTCATTTATTATAAGTTACACAAACAATTTTATTTTAAAAATATTATATAAATGAAATACTTGAGAGGTCCTAAAATATAAAGTGTCACAAAAAACATCTTACAAGGAATAACTAGATTGTAAGAATCTATAGGAAAGTGACTCGAAGTATATATGATAAAACAAAATTAGAGTATCAACGTATTTCATTATACACTCACAAATTAAATCTACAATAAAGAAACTATTAAACTTGAGGGGAAATATTATCCACATTATATTTATAGGTCTTACATGATTTCATATTCGTATAGATTGTGATGGTCATACTACTTTCATGGTTCAACAACCTTATACATGATGACCTCATCCTCTTATCTTAGTTTTCGAAACTAAGGGGCCTACCCCACACCACTTGTAATTGTATGATAATCCTTCACATCATAGTGTATCTCATACTCAAACTTAAACTCAAACTTAGACTTAGATTTAGATGTAGAATTAGGCTAAACACATTGAACTAATTTTAGACATTCCTTATTTCATGTTTGGAAAGAATGCAAATGTTTAAGATTATGCAATTTAATACCAATAAAGAAATTTCATAGTTTCTACTTACTTCTATGTGAATGTTTAATGATGTTTCTTAATTTGTAACACAAATAGATTGTGAGAAATTATCCTCACTACATATATTATATTTATCTATCAATTTTATTTATTATAAATTTTACATTATAAAGCATGATTTATATTATTCACATGCATACTAAGATGGGGATCATATATTATAATAATTGTATAATTTTAATTTATAAAAATGTTAATTTATATCAATAATTTTTTACATTAGTATATTTGATATGTAAATAAATATATAATACAATATATTATAAAATATTTTTTCACTTTAAAATATTTTTAAAATGAATCAATTAACCTATTTTCAATAGTTACATACAAATTACTACATTGTATTTCTAGTTTTGATATGTTTTATCATTTTATGAGTGTCTTCACAATTTTTAGTTTCTATTGTGCATTGGCTTCCATATTTTATGGATGATAACTAGAGAGAGTTTAAATTATATAGATTAACATCAAAGTGATGTGGTAAATATCTTCTTCACCTTATTTACCACATATTTCCAAGGATTTAAGTTTGACTTTTCATATGAATTTTTCATTAACTATCTTTTCAAAAAAATCTAAATAAAATATATTGAGATATGTTTTTCCTCAAGCTTTTCTTTTTAATCGATTTATATTTAAAAATTAATTAATTATCTATTAAAATATTTAAAAAATATTAAATGAATCTGATTTATTTTAAAATAGAATAATACATAACTTTAATTATATAAGAGACATATTATATATATTATATATAATATTAGAAAACATATTATATATAATTCCCTTATATTGGGCACGGTTAAAAATAAAAAACTGACAAATACGGCCACTGCACAGAATTGTCAGTTGCCTGGTGCGCGCACGGACGGTTATGCAGGTGCATGGGGCATCCGATGCCCCATGCCGTTTTAGGGGCTGGATAGCCTTTGCCCTCTTCTTGCTTCTATTTACCCAAACATACAACCCACACTTTCTACTACTAAACTATTGTTTTGAAACAATCTAGAAGAATGTGTGTTGGCTATATAATTACATAAGCTAGCATATTCAAAATGATTTGACTACTTTTACTATACATTTTACCCTTTTTGACATTTATGGGAGAGCTTTATCAAACATATGTGCAGGCTGGTCAATCATGTTTGGGGACTCCCTAAGTCTTCGCACTTTGAAATCCAAGGTTCCCTAGGTATCTAGAATCTTTGATTTAGTTTAATTAAATAATTAAGTAATCTTGTTTTTTATTTTGTTTAATTAAATAAGTAATAAATGTGAATCAAATATGGAGGTTCATTCTATATTGGGATGGTTAAGTGGTGGCATTGTTGTTGTGGTCATTAGGGTTCAAGTTTTCGCTAGACTATTGTGATCGTAGGGATTATGCCTTCGCTGATTCAATGTGTTTGTAGACTTGACCCCAATTTGTGGCCTCTTTAGTTCATAGCTCTAGTCTAAAAAAACACTTATGAATCAAAAGAAATAAATAAATGTCAATCAAATATGAATTGAGATCGATAAATTAAAAAGGCGAAAAAAGTGTTATTTTTTCAACTTAATTGAATTTGATTTCTAGAATCTTGTTTTGATTTTGTTTAATTAAATACTTAAGCAATAAACATCAATCAAATATGAATTGAGATTGATAAATTAAAAAGGCGAAATAAGTGTTATTTTTTTAACTTAATTGAATTTGATTTCTAAAACTTGTTTTAATTTTGTTTAATTAAATATTTAAGCAATAAACATCAATCAAATATGAGTTGGGATTGATAGATTAGAAAGATGATAAACACAAATAAAATATGAGTTGAGATTGATAAATTAAAAAGAAGATAGAAGTGCTAGTTTTTGTAAGATAATTGGATTTGATATCTAGAATCTTACTTTACGTTCATTTGAATAAATAATTAAACAATAAACATCAATCAAATATGAGTTGAGATTGATAAATTAAAAAAAAGATAGAATTATTTATCTTTTGTACTATAATTAAATTTGAAATTTACTTACCAACTTACAATTTAGATTATGTGATGAAATTTAGGTTGGTGTAAATTGAGACATGTTTTTGTTGTATCATCTAGTTTTTTTCTAGGATGAATCTATCTTTTGTTAATGTTGTTTTTCTCAATCTATGCCTATTTTTAATACTTGTGTTGAACAAGGGGTTGTGACAAAAAGCATAGTGGGGCCTATTGTGTGGTAAAGGGAAGTCCAACAAACTTCTTTGATTGCAATCAAGCCTTTTATCAATGCATAAAATTTGAAGATACTTCAAGTAATTGATCTCAAATGCCATGATGTTAATGTGCATATGCTTTATGACAAGTAATTTCATAGCTATCTAATTATAACTAATAATTGATGATTATATATAAATATAATACCCTAGTTGCTTAACTCGAGAGATTCAGTGTGTGATTTGACAAGGTAAAGGTCAAAATTTGGGAATGTGGGAGATTTAATGTTTGAATTTCATATACTTAATCACAATGTATTGTAATCCAAGGGATAAGATAATGTATGCAATCTAGTCTAAGAAGACATATATCACTTGGATAAGACCATTCTCAAATAAGACAATGGATAATTCGATCCTCATTGATAGGTTAAGGATTAGGTTTAGTTTATGTGCTAAAAAAGAAAATTTTGGTGCTACAACAATACATTTATGGTAGTACTTATTGTCACTCATATTTAGTATCCATCTTTTGTTGTGCTAGATGTGCCCTATGCCCATGCCATGTAAAGAGTGCGAAAATGGGAAGCTTTATGAATGTGGGACTTGATTCATATAATAAAATTTGGGATTTTAAAGGTCAAATCCTTATAATATTTTTAATGAGCTCTCACTAACCACTTTCAAAAAAAATAAAAAAGGTAGAAGTACATGAAATTAAGTCCTAACCTAAATGAAGTAATGTGCAATATAATTTTTATCATTGGAATAAAAATGACAAATAAATCAATAGTTTGCATATAAATAGTTAAACACATTACCAATAATAAAGACGAAAAATATTCATAAATGCACAACACATTAAGTAGGATGGATATGAGATAAGCACTACTTCTTATACAAAATTTCAAAAATCATAAACATTTACATACAAGAAAAGTCTTGAAGCCTTAGACACATGAGATAAGGTTTGAGTTACAAACTTAACAAATAAGAACAAATTGGAGAGAAATGTTAATAAGAAAGGATTGCTACTAAGAAAAAACTTGTAAAATTTTACCCTTAAACAATGAAAAGGGAGATCTTATTTATACAAAAAGGGGAAGACACGAGTAAGAATATGAAATTAATCAATGCTCTATTAGTTGCAAATGATTACTTCTTTTTAAATTATGGGATATAATATTTGGCTCTAAAAATATCTCCTATTGGGTGCACACAACCACTAAAATGCATGAATATCATCAAATGAGTGGTTGCATGCCTTAAATCTATAAAGAAGTGGGTTGTGATTTGGATGTCATCTTTAAAATATAAACCTCATTACACATTTAATTCATCTTGGTGTACTCCCCTAAAAATCATGGGTTTTTACATAGAATAAATGCCTATCATGACTCATGGTAGTCAATTAGTTTATTTCCCTCCATTAAAATTGTCTTTAGCTTCAAAATATTTTAGGTCATTGATTAAGGTTGATTAGATGGACGATCAATTCACATATTGCTTTATCTCCATGTCCCTAATTGGCTCTCATGAGCTATTGATTAAAAGAAGTTTTCATTCTTAGGCTTTCCTTAGCTTGAAGAAGTTTCATTGTTGGTTTAGGGGGATTTAAATTTCTGATATTTCTTGGTATAGAAGTTTCTTGCTTCTTCATACATTTTTGTTCATTGTGCCCAAGTTTCTTGGTCTCCTTGTCCTTCTAAGTGTTTTTATTCTTCACTTTATAATTTGAATAATGTTGCTTCCCATTCCCACGAATAAGGTTCTTGAGGTTTGTGTAACTTCAATGTGCCCATATATATTATCTTATCCTACTTCCTAGCCAAGTCAACAATGAATTTATCTAGAGAAGGAACTTTGCATGTGGTTCCAAGAGCCTTTTTGGTGGATTAGAAGGTAGATACAAACATAGAATAATCATTAACTAATTTGGAGAGCATATAAATGACTAGTTAATCATATTTTTTGTCTATTCCACATTCTCTCAACTAAAACCTTAGTTATTTGAATTTGGTGAATAAGTACTCTAGGGTGTCAAAAAAATTATAGCTCAAACATATGACCTCATTCTCCAAATCATGACTTTGCATTTATTCATTTTTTCCCAAATAATTTTTTTAAAGAAATAAAAAATCCATTGGGTGTGTTAAAGGCTTCTACATAAAAGAGGATTTTAGGAGATACATTAATACATAAGAATCTAAAGGTTGGATCATATTTTTTAAATAATTTTTCTTTAGCTTCTTTAGTAGTAGGTCATTTCTTAGTGTTCATTGTTACCCTATACAACCCTTTATTCTTTAACACATACTTTATTTTATAATCATGATAATTAAAGGGTGTTAAAGGTGTGAAAATTTTATTTGAATCCATTCTTGAAAGTAAATTATTTTTAAAAAGAAAATGTAGAAACAAAATACAAAAGGAAACATGGAAGTTCTCAAGAAACAACATAAAACACCTCCCCTTGATTCAATATTTTGAGCCCCCCTCAAGTTTTGGTTTAGTGCATAGATAAGTCCAATGAAATGGAAAATTGGTACTTTATAATTTCAATGCAATGAAATTTCCAATGGATTGGGCATAAAAAATATTCACTTTACAAAAAAATGTACTCAATTTTGAGTTACCTATCAAAAGTTACAAATTTTGTATTTTCCTATGTTTCTTAATTAATTTGCACTCATAAAATTAAATACACTTTTTAAATGCAAATTAAATAGGGGTTGAAGTTAAGTCCTCACTAGTAAGAAACCCAAGGTTTAAGTACTCATATGAACAATGGCTAACCTATTTGATGGCTTACCTCAACCATGGGCCACTACAACATCATTCTTGAATAGAGATCATAGATTTTTCTCACCATATGCTAGTAAGATCTATCCTACTTGGATGGATATAACTATCAACCTCTTAAAGGCCATGTATGACTCAACCTCTTTGCACTTTGAAACATATAGATCAATCTTCTGTATAGTCTTGAATTTCCCTCAACACCACCAACTATGCATGTTGGAGATCTACAACCTCTGCATAATGCAACAAAAAAAATACAAGAAACCAAAAAACCATATGCACCTTCTATTTTCAAAAAATAAAATTAACAAGAAATATTGAATTCATAATTTGAAAGACAATTTTGCTTTGATATTATGTGACAATACCAAAATATTATGGATCTAACTTGATGTTGGTTAGGAAATAAAGGTCAAGAAATCACACACCCCTACAATTTATTTAAGACACATAATATGCAAAGAAAAATAAATTACATCAAACTGGATAAAATAGTGATGTATTAAGCCCTAAAATGAGATGTAAATATAGGGGAGAGAGAGAGAAGAAATCACCACCCAAAATAGTGGAGAATACTAGGTAGTCGACTCCCATTATTTAACACTAGTGGAAAGTTAACTTCCTCAAGACTTGTGAGAGGTGGCAAGCTAACTCCCACTAACTAGGAAACTTAAGTAGGCTTAATGTCATGCAGATTTATACATGCACATTAAGTTCATGAGATAATGTTTCCAATAACAATTTGATCATCAACTATGATGACCATATTCTACCATTAGTCCCATCTACCTTGATTTCATGTGTATCACATTCCCTATTTTCTTAGTTTCCTGTTCCTAATATTTCCCTATTTTCTTGCATATTTAGATAGTGCTCTAGTTGTCACAATAGATTAATATATGCTAATTGAACAAACTTTTAAACTCAGTGAGAATTCCTTGAAGCCAAATTTTCTTGATAGATAAATCGATAGATCCCCTATACTCTCCCTTTGTGGATAATAAAGCAATAAATTTTTTCTTTTTCCCAGACCAACTGATAGGACTAGAATTAAGTGAGAAATTGTAATTTTAAGTATACTTGTGATTCTAAGTATCACCAACCCAATCTCAATATTTGTATCCAACCAAGTCAACCTTTGTTCCAACTCTATAATGAATCAAGAATATAAGAGTACCCTAAAGGTAGTGAAGGATCCACTTAGATTATTTCAAGTGTAACTCATGAGGCTTCTACATGAATCTTAAAAACATACCTACTAAATATGAAATATTGGGCCTGGTGTGAGTTGGATAGATGAGACTAAAAACAAGTTTTTAATATAAGGTTGCATTAACCAATGGTTTAGTACAATCAAACTCAATCGTGACTCCAAATATAAAGGGATTTAGAAATAGCTTACAATCAATCATGTACAATCAAGTAGATCAGGAGTATATGTGAGTTGTGCAAGGGTAATCCTTGAGTTGAATTGTGAAATATAAATACCAAGGAAGTAATGTAGTAAAACCAAGACTATCATGTCAAATTCATCTTATAGAGTTGAATTCACTATTTTAATAGTGGATGAAGTGCTCCTGGTGATCAAAATATCATCAACATAAAGTACCCATATCAATAGTGAATAATCATGTTGCAAGAAATATACATTAGGATCTAAAAGGCGCTAAGTGAAACCTAAAATCAGGAGGAAGGAATACATCTTGGCATACCAATCCTGAGGGCCATGTTTGAGGCCATAGAGGGATTTCCTGAGTTTGAGAACTAAGGATGAATTCTAAATAAACCTTGGTGGTTGTTCCATATAGATCTCCTCAAGGTCTCCATAAAGAATATTACTCTTCATAGCCATCTAGTGCACATCCCAACCATGTGTTGTGGTAATAGAAAAATTAAGTCAGATTAAAGTCATTTTTTTCCACAGGTGAAAGGTCTCTTTATAGTCAATGCCAACAACTTGTGAAAAACCTTTGAAAAAAATTTACCTTTTTGATCCATCTACAACAAACTTGGCCTAATATATCCACCTATATTAAACTAGATTCCTTCCCTTAAAAAGTAAATTTGGTTTGGACCAAGCATGATTTCTGATTAATAAATCATATTCCCCATACATAGCACTATCCCACTCAGGTATTCTTGATGCGTCTCAACTTTTAATGGATTAGAGCTTGAGGAAAATAAAGCATATGGATCACTCTAATAGTTTGACCGAGTACATCTACCAGTTTCTAGATTCCCTACCCAAATACTTGCACTCTAAATTTTTTTCTAACCCAAAGAGGATGAGAAGTAGGCGAGTTAGGTGTTGAAGCATCATTCTCCAAATATTTATAGGAGCGGATGACTATGACTCCCCATTAGTATTATCACTATTAGAATTTGAATGTCTTATAATTTTCCTCAAGAATCTATAGTGGATGGTCTGAGTCACTAGAATAATCATCAAAATCAAGTGAATCCATAATAGAAGCAACAATTTTAAGTATAGATTCAACATGAATATCGTGGAACTTAACACTCCTCTTAATGAATAACTCATGTGTGGTTGGAGTAGGTGATAACCTTCTACACAATCCGTGTATTGTGCAAGGATGTAAGGTTTGGATTGTGGTTCCATTGCCTTGTGATTATACTTCAGTACATGTGTCATGGTTAGAGATCGAAAGACCCTAAGTTTATCAACTAATATTTTCCTACCTATCCAAGCTTAAAAGGTATTTATTCCCATCAAGGATTTTTGAGAAAATTGATTTTAAATATAACAAGCATAGTTGATTTCTTTTGCCCAGTATTGCAGTGTAAGTCCCTTAGAGTGTATCATGCATTTATCCATCTTGTTTAAGACTATGTCATTATGTTGTACAACACAATTATATTTGGGAGTATATGGATATGTGTGCTACAATTCTATCCCATTTTCTATACAAAATTATTCAAACATGTTATTGACATACTCACCCTTATTATTAGTTTGAAGAACCTTGATGAATTTTCTTGACTATTTTTAAGAAAGAGGCTTGAAGTCTTGAAATGTTTTGTGTTAGTGTAATTAACTTAATTATTAAACTAGCATAAGTTAACTTAGGTAATATATCATTTAGTCCTAGGTTTCATTTTATTAAATTATTTAACAATGAGGTAATGTACTCTTCCTTGTTTGTAGGGATAAGATTCCTTTTAGAAGATGAGTTGTCCTTCTAGAACTTATCTCAACATTCAATAATTTTCTAGATAGGGTTCACATGTTGTCACATGTTGTTAGATCATAACACTTGGAAACATCTCATGCATCTTAGGTTTTCTCCTTTTCCTATACAATTAGGCATTTTGTACATTTGTAATCTTCCAATCTAATCATATCATATCAATATAGAATCTCCATTGTGCATGCCTAAGTTTGAACACATTATGTGTGGCTGATTATCTTTCATGGAAAAGATCCTGCATTGAAGACTGCAACTTCAGGGATTGTGACTCCATAATCTCAACATGGTATCAGAGTTTGTCCAGTGAAACATCAACCCTTGATCAAGAAAGTTGGTGTGTGAGATTCTTTGCAGGCTTGGAGTTTTTTCTTGCAGGCTAGTTGGTTCTACCCAGGAGCCAAGCTGATTTCTGGCGCACATTAGGCTCTCTTCAACCTCTCCATTGCATCCAGAAGGCCTAAAAACCCTAAAATTGCTTGCTCATTCATAAAAATCAGAGACATATCATCCAGGAGCTAGTTGAGGTATTATCTAGGGTTTGCATTTTTTGTACTATCCGTACAAATCTGCTGTAAAAAATCTTCCTATTCAGTCGTCCTCCAAGGAATTTTTTTTTTAAGGCATCAGGCATTTTTTATTCCATCAATTGGGAAATTTTTTCTAAAGTTAAGGGAAAAATCAAAATTTTGTGGCTTTGACCAGGCATTTTAATATCCAGTCGGCATAATTATTTTTACCGCGGACTATAGTTTGGGTTTTTTTTTTATCTTCGGTCGACATATTATTTTTCTCTTGCAGATTTAATTATTATCGATATTTGTTTTTTTGAATTGCAATTTCATTTGCAATATTAAAAAAAATAGCGTCGACCACTCTGTAGATTTCAGTCGGCCTATGTCCCATTAGTGACCTTAGCCGACATCATCCATCGGCCCGTCACATCAACATCGACCTCACCTCGTCGATACAGTTCATATCGCCGGAGTCCCTTTCTCGGCCCCCGACCAACATCCACTGCTCTTTGTTCTAACGACCGTTCCCATCACCCGCCGAAGGTGCTCCGTTAGCCCCAACCATCGGTCATTTGGAGGACTGAAGGCCCTGCTACACTCTGAGTGGTGCCACCAGAACTGATGACTGTGCCACCCATTCCGCTGCCGATGAGCCGCTTTGCCGCCACCATATCTGGTGGTGGGTTTTTTTAAAACTATCAGCCTTCCTCGCGGTCATATCAATGACCGGGGGCCGGATTTTTTGCCCTAGGGTGCTATGTTTTTGCACCTAGTTAGTCTATGCTTTCCAATCTAGCAGTTTTTCTTCCGAAGACCATATCTTCGCGCCACGGTATCAAAAATCGACAAACGAGATACCAACGGAAAGAGAATTCAGAGCACTATCTAGTGGTGCCATCCATTTTGTAGGATTTTTCTCCTATAAAATTCTAAATTCAACTGAAGTCAACCATCCACTTTGGACATAAAGGCTCGTATCTTCGCAACCGTTCATCGGATTTCAGTGATTCTAGCGGCATTAGGAAGGTTTTTCAGAGCTTTTTTCATCAGTCTAGACCCCTTGATTAGTTTCAACTCTAGGTACTCTTGCATTTATTTTTTCAGTTTGGTGCATTTGTTCAATAACCTGGACATCCTGAAGCTTGGGAAAATATTTTTTGATCTGGGTAGCATCACTTTAGTTGCACATCATCCTTAGAAGTCTTTCTTTGCTGTTGAAGGTCATTTGTCTTTGTGTTTTTTGGAGAAATTTCATTATGGGGCTTGTATATCCTCCTTCTCTAGTTATGTTGCACAAGGGTAACTATCAACAATGGCGAGATGGGATCATACACCATCTCCAATCACTTGATTTGTTGCCTCATCTATTTGGTATAGTTCCTCATCCAAGTGAAGGTATTCATGAATTTGCTTGGATTTTTTGCAGATACACAATTTTGGAGATCATTTCAATGCAAGTTGATTGTGATGTTTTGAATACTATTGATCATTGTGATTGTCCTCATATCCTTTGGAATAAGCTTTGGGAGATATATGGAGGTTCAGATACTCCACCATTCCCCAATGATCATGATTCAAAATGTCATTCCTCAGATCAAGTACCCCATGATGCTATTGTTGTGTAGGAAGTTGATTGCCTTGAATCTTCCAAAGACATTGATAAGGTTCCTTTAGTGCTTCTTCTCCATTAGAGACTATTATTGTCCCTTCACATTCATTGATTCCTTGTCCATATTCATTGATTGAGGCTTCCACTATCATCATTCATCAGGACACATTTAGTTTTCCAGACTTGGTATCACATGATGGATTTGTTTCAAGTATCACTGACTTGGATACTTCTACAAGTTTGGAGGACATTCTTGAGGGGATATCATTCCTCTATTCAGATTCTGCCTTGGATAGTTTTCTTGAGTCTCCTCATCCCTTTGTCTCAACCTTGATTGGGAATCCAAAGACTATCTTGGAGGCACTTGGTTTTTCTTTAAAAATTTCATGTATGAGACTTCTTCCCTATCATTCCATTCAGGATTTGAGGTTTCTTCAACATCCACCATTCGATTTGTTTCTTCCTAGCGGGAGACTTGTGGTTTGGACACATTTTTTGTTTCAGACTTCTTTCAATGGTTTTGAGGACACTTCATTTAGGGGGGGCTATCAAGTCTCCATCACATCCATCATATCCATCACACTGTCTTTGTATATTGTTCAACATCAGTTTTCGCATCGTCCTGACTTGTCACCCTCTTCATTGATTGTGGCATCTTCATCTTCAGGCAAGGAGACATTTGAGCAGAGTTCATAGACATCATCGACATCCATTTTCATCCTTCCTTCCTTCAATTCCTATCCAGAATGGGAAGCATCTTTGCACTTGCATTTGGTTTTGTTTCTTCCGAAAGGGAGACGAGTTGTTTTTCGACATTGGATCATGTTTTTTCTTCAGACACTTACCATCTTTGCAGATGATCACATCTTCGGGGGGGGGCTATATAGTCTCTCTATTTCCTCCCTATGGAGGGGATAATGTATTATATCCATGTGACAGATGGTATCCTTGGGGGGTATTGGAGAGGGGTTTTGTTCCCATTGGGTTTTCCCCCTTTCTTCGTTTGTGGGATATTTTCTGCATCTTTATCATGTACGTGGGAACCTAACATGGCCTCATAGTTGGGACCCATCATCATCATTATCATCTCTGTATAATCATTGCATTTTCCTCCCTAAGTTGAACTTATGGGGGGGTGTTAGTGTAATTAAATTAATTATTACACTAGCATAAGTTAACTTAGGTCATATATAATTTAGTCCTAGGTTGCATTTTATTAAATCATTAAATAATGGGGTAATGTCCTCTTCCTTGTTTGTAGGGATAAGATTCCTTCTAGAAGATGAGTTGTCCTTCTAGAACTTATGTCAACATTCAATAATTTTCTAGATAGGGTTCACATGTTGTCACATGTTGTTAGATCATAACACTTGGCAACATCTCATGCATCTTAGGTTTTCTCCTTTGCCTATATAATCAGGCATTTTTTACATTTGTAAACATCCAATCTAATCGTATCATATCAATATAGAATCTCCATTGTGCATGCCTAAGTTTGAACACTTTTTGTGTGGTTAATTATCTTTCATGGCAAAGGTCCTATATTGAAGACTGCAGCTTTAGGGATTGTAACTCCATAATCTCAACATTTTGAAGACTTCAAATTTCTATTGAAGGAACTAAACCCATGTGTATTTGGAGAATTAATTTATGAAAGTGAGAATATAACTTTCCTTACTGAAATATGAATGGGTAAATGACCTTGATACATCACTATGAACAAGCTCTGAAAATGGATAGCCTTCTATATTTTTTCTTTATCAAATTTCACTTCAAGTTGCTTCCCAAGGGTACAAACCTTAGAAATAACCTTAGAGAATCTAAATCTAGTATATAATGTGACCATATCTTGTTGATATCTTTTCTTAAGGTAGTAATAGTTAAGGTGGTCTAACCACCCACATGCCATAATTTATAATTCCCTCTGAATGAGTAAGCAATGTTTTAGGAGAAACATGAAGTGCAAAGTGAGAGAATGTCTATAAATTGGCTTGTGATCTTCCCTCCCTAAAACTAAAAAATTATGTACAACTCTCTAATCTCAACTAAGTTTAGAGAAAAGTGAAATGACATGCCCTTCCCTATGTTTGTAATCTAATGCACTGATAAGAGATTAGCTAAAAGAGAATGTTCCACCTTTAACATCAACATACCCTCTCCCTACAACTACTAATAGAGTGTCATCACCCAAAGTGATAGAAGACATACTATAATTATCTAAGAAAGAAAAATAAACCCATGAAGAACCTATGAGGTGCAAGGGATATAATTCAATGATCCAAGATGGATTTGATGATGATATAGGGTATGTGCAGGATTATCATGGAAAAAAAAGGCCCTTAAGTGGCAATGAAAATTCAAAAAAATCAGAGTTAGGCAACTTGACATAAAAATTTGAATAAGTTATCTATATTATTTCAAAAATATGTAAGAATATAATCTGTGGAAAATTGAATGTAGTTTCTAAACTACTAAGTTTATTTTATTTTTTTAAAAGTCTATTTGGTGAACAATTGAAATTTCAATGCAGTAGTACTTAAATTTCAGGGGAAAAATAAGAAGTAGGTGTCTGTCTGACCACCCTAACCACAATAAAATGATAATATTTTTTTTATAAAATTTTAGATATAAGTAGAGGACTCATGTTAGGATGTGACACATTTTTTTGTAATTTTTTTCCAAGTAAATAATTAATTATGATTTTTTATTACAACTTTGAAAAAATATAAATACTTGTATGTCTGACCACCTTAACTTGGTCAAAACTTCATAAAATTCATTTTTTTTATAAAAATCCTATAGTATGCGAAACATAGAATGTGACGCATATTTTGGATTCAAAAAATATAATACCCTTTGAAAGTTATAGATTTTTTTCAATCAGCCTATAAATCAGGACTTTAGTCGTAATTCTAATAGAAAAATGAATAATAGTTATTTATTAAATTCAAAGTAAAGAATAATTTATATTGGTGGAAAGCTGAGAGTCTCCTCTACAAACCCTTTTCGTTTCATCAATTTTGGCTAAAAATAAAGTCGTCAGCCACATGGACGAAGTCTAGAAAAACAAGGTGAGTTGTCAAACATGTTTTTTGCGTTGACTTCTTAGGATTGGCATGTCCAAGCCAAATACCAAAGCAAGCCCGAGGCTAATCCCAAGGCAATAAATTATTTGTCAGAAATATCAGATATCGTTTTGAATCGGATATCCGATTTGGTTTATATATGATTTTAAAAAATGTTTTACACTTTATAATATATGATTTAGAAAATGCAATAAATATTTTATAGCTTATTTTAATATATCTAGTTTAGAATATACAATATAGTTTATAATTTAATATATAATATATTATATTATTATGTATAATATTTAAATGTATTTCTATATTTTTAGTTAATGTATATATATATTACTAATATATAAAATATTATATAACTAATTAATGTGC
>VDFB02345490.1:0-28299 GCA_007258455.2 Sequoia sempervirens
GACACTAGCGCGTCACGTAGACATTTGCGCACCGTGCTATCGTCCTGCGATGTTTCAAAGCTCAAACAACCGTTTCCATGCATGTTTGCCACTTGCCAGCAAGTTTTGTCGGTGGTAACAGCTGGTAAAACCTGAAAACGGTTGAAGAAGCTTCTCTTCTCTCTTTTTAAATCATCCCTTCAACTCATTTTGGGGCTCTAAGAACTTCTTCCATAGCTAGCTCCATTCTGCCAGTTTCTAGCTTCATTCCAATCTCTAGCATTTTGCACAGCTTCATACAACTTGTGGTAGCAGCTTGAAGCTCTCTCAAGCTCTCTTAGCAACACTCTTTGTAACCTTCTTGGCTCTTGCAACTCCATTTCATGCTTGTGAGCATCTTGGGATTCTATATCCCCTACTATTTGCATATTTACTTTGTGATACAGGTTCTCCTCCTCAAGCGGGGTTTGCTTTTATCACACACTTATTCATGGTGTGGGTTCTACTCCTGAGTAGGTTTTGCTTTCACCACGCACTTTTTTCATCACACTCTTTATCTTCTTGGCTGTCCGTGGAGGTGGGAACACCAAAACGGGGGTTTGACTAAGGAAAACCCCTATACAGCCCCAACATTCTCTCTAGATATCACACTTGCAGGTTGTAAAGACATTCCTTTGGTGGAGGCTTCACCAATCACGTGCTTGTCAATATTTCTTCCCTCTCTTCCTCTTAAACTGTATTAGTTTTACGTCATTCTATTTCATTTCTATCATTTTGTCACACTCTACCAGTTCTTAGTAATCCATTTTCTAGCAGTCATTTAGGCATTTTCTATGATGAACTCAGCCTCTGGTCCGTGTGAGACACCAACGCACCTCTGAGATGCCAACGTGTCGTGTTGTAGTCCACTTTCTGCACTTACATCCTTTGGCCGAGAGCCTATTAGTTTTCCTAGAGAACCTATGTGACCTATCCTTTCAAATTCTAGAACTCTCGCCAATGTTCCATTGAGGTAATATAGGGTAGTTTTCCTCATGAGGATCTCCGAACGAAGAGAACTTGTGAGTAGCGAATCCCCCTATATCACATTTTTGGTGAACCTGATGTGAAGAAAATTGTTCTTCGAAAAAACTATAAATGGATTTAATAGATTCTTTTGTTAGTTCTGTATCTAATGTTATTCAAAATGTTAATGATATTCCAGTCAATGCGTGTGATGGTGACTTGGATTTTCCCATGACACTCGGTATCTTTGACCCTTCCCATGAGATTCCTCTTGCTTCAAAGGACATCTTGTTGCAAAAAGGTGATATGATTGATACCTTTCTTAACGTGACTCTACCTTCTCTTCATTCCAATGCACTCTCTTCTAGAGGTGATGCATTTGTGAATAACGAAGCTCCTTCCCCTTACAATGCACTCTCTTCTAGAGATGATGCATTTGTGAATGATGAATCTCATATTTTTTCTAATGCACTCTCCTCTAGAGATGAAGCATTAGTGCATGATGAACCTCCTTCCACATCTAATTCTCCTTGGATCGATGTTGAGAATTTTCCTTTAAATAACTATTCCACATTTGATCCTGTTTGGATTGATGTTGAGAATATGTATTCAGGTAACAGTTCTGCTAGTTGTAATAAGTCTGTAAATGTGGTAGATGTCTCTGCTGCCCCTCAAGGGCCTAAGAGACCGATCATTCATGTGACTCTAGCTAGTCCTTCTCTTGAAAGGGTTTGTGCTATCGATGGTGTTCCATTTGATAGTAAATCTCCTAATCTTCCTAAGGCTCCCTCTTATAGAGCGGTAGCCTATACTTATGAGAATAATACGAATAAACAACCAAGACTTCCTCAAGCTCCTAAACCTATGACTAAAGCACCTAGTGGTAACGATCTTGTCGAGCAACCTTGCGTTACTCCAGATAAGATCTCATTGTGGGATTTTCTTTGGTCTTCCTCGGTTTATTAGGGTATGCTTCAGGAAGCTTTGTAAAAGATCCCCTTGCCTTCTTCTACTAGGCCGACAGATGCTGATGCGTTGATGGCATATATTCGCGTGGGTTCGCCGAATATTACGTTCTATCTATAGGAGCTCCCACCTCCGAAAGTACAAAAGCAAGCAAACCGTCTAATGATTATAGTCAACATTAATAAGATAGGCATTAGACGTACTCTCATTGATGCTGGTTCGACACTCAATGTATGTAGTATTGGTCTATTGCATAAAATTAATATTGACCCATCCTCTCTTAATACTTCTTCTCTTGTCCTCTGTGGGTTCGATAATGTCGGTCGACAATCCCTAGGCACGATAGTCTTGCCTTTGAGGTTGGGACCTATTACTGTTCCTACCCTTGTATATGTTATGGCAGAAAAGTTATCGTGTAACCTTCTTCTTGGTAGACCGTGGATTCACGCTATGGGTGTGATCCTATCTACCTTGCATAAATCTATTAAGTTTATTTGTAACAATCGAGTAGTCACAGTTAAGGTTGACCCTGAGGCTATGCACCTATGTGAGATGGCAACTACTAGTCGAGCTTCAGTTGTGCCTACTCTTATTCCTTCAGTATCTTCTAGTATGTCGATGTTTACCACGATAGTACCTGCTATAAAGGATACTCTCAAGGTAAACGTCCCTAAAGAAGATCCTTTTGAAGCAAGGAGTCCTAAGTGTGATCCTTCTACGTCTTCTCAAAGGAATGCATGTCTTGGTGGTGATTGGGGTCCTTTAGACTTTACATAATCCTTCATTGGAGAATATAAAGTTGACCTGATCCACTTAGACCTTTCGACAACATCATCCACACTCGCTATCAAAGATTATTATTCTTTTGTATCGTGGGGCAATGTGGGCAATAATTGTAATATCCTTAGTGTTGATCCTCCTTCTGAGGAAGAGGATTATGCTTTATCTAAAGAGGATAGTGTTGGCAGTCTTGTTAATAAGAATGATGGTGATCCCATAGAGGAGTGTGATCCCCGTTGCTGGAACAACGCTCTTTATAAGGATCCACCTTCTTTTCAAGACCTGCAAACACATTATTGCCCGACTTTAAGCTCGTCTCTAAATTTGGCTACGAGCGTAAAGGTTGTGGGCGCAACGAGCAAGGCATTCAGGTCCCTATAGAATTTGTGCCTTGTAAGCATAATCTAGGGTTTGGTTGCTTGAATGAACAATCTAAAAGGGAACCACAGTTGAATGGTGACATGAATTCCACTCAACCTTGTTCTCGTGGATCAATTTATCCTCCCTTGTCTTCTATCTTCATACCTTCTTCTTCTTGTGAGAAGTCAAACCATTTTCCACAAGAGAAAGGGTTGCTTCCCATTCCTCATCCTTTATCTAAGCAAGAGCGTATTTTTTTGTGGCTTCTAAAAGCTCGCTTAATCACTCTCCCTTCTCCTACACACAAGAAATCTCATGGACATGATAAACATTCTTTATGTGCATACCATCGAGTGCTTGGTCATTCCACTAGCGAATGTAAAGCCTTGAAGGACAAAATACAAGAACTTTGTGATTAAGGTGCCATCAAACTCTCGTTTGATTGATGCACCTGCCTTTTACTTTACATGACAGGTGATATCGAGGTTTACCTCTATCTTGCATGTTCAAAGTATTTTGCATGGTTCTCCTCCCCCGTACATTGGGGGTAGTGATAACTCATTTTAGAGATGTGAGTCCTTCTTAAGGACCCCCTCTCTCTGTATATCTTTCAATTGAGGTGTCCCTTGAGTGGACCCCTTTTCTCTTTTGAAGGGTTCCTGAGGGACCACTTTGGAAGCTTTTCTTTTGAATGAATTCCCTTTGCGTCTAGCTTGGGGGCAGCCTGAATAGACCTCGCCTTTCAAATAAGTGCGTCCCTTGAGTGGACCCCTCTTTTTTCACGCCAGGTTCCCGAGGGAGCCCTTTGAAATTTTTTCGGTCTGCGTGACCGATCGCTTTTAGACATGTTATATTTGCAGGTAGACATGTCTCCGCTTTTAGATGCATCCTATCTGTGGGTAGACGTATCGACGCTTTAGACATGTTCTATCTGCGGGTAGACATGTCGCTACTTTTAGATGCATCCTATCTGTGGGTAGATGTATCGACGCTTTTTGACATGTTCTATCTGCTGGTAGACATGTCGCCTCTTTTAGATGCGTCCTATCTGCAGGTAGACATATCGATGCTTTGGACATGTTCTATTTGCAGGTAGATATGTCGCCGCTTTTAGATGCATCCTATCTGCGGGTAGATGTATCGATGCTTTAGACATGTTCTATTTGCGGGTAGATATGTCATCGCTTTTAGATGCGTCCTATCTGTGGGTAGACAAATCGATGCTTTAGAAATGTTCTATCTGCGGGTAGACATGTCACCACTTTTAGATGCGTCCTATCTGCGGGTAGATGTATCGATGCTTTTTGACATGTTCTATCTGAGGGTAGACATGTCACCGCTTCTCAACTCTATGGAGTTCGATTCTTGGGGTTTCCTTCATGTGAGAGTTCTTGAAGGATACCTTCCTTGTAGGTTTGCGGGTCTATAAGGTGCTTTCTCGTCTTCGTCCATGTGAGAGACCTTGGGGGATGCCTCCTTACAAGTCTGCGGGCTTGTGAGGCACTTTCTGGTGATACAGGTTCTCCTCCTCAAGTGGGGTTTGCTTTTATCACCTCTTTTGTGGTGCAGGTTCTACTCCTGAGCAGGTTTTTCTTTCACCACGTGCTTTGTTCATCTCTCTTATCTCTTGCATATACCGGATCAAAGATATGCACCTTCTTCATCCTGAGTATATGCCCTTCCTCTCTTCATCTTTGAATTCTTCTATATATTATTTGGGGACGACGCATAGTACCAAGACAACCTTTTACATCTAGGTCTCTTTACTTTGCTGAGTCAAATCCTTTAGCTTCTTGTGTTCTAACGTTGTTGTTGGTGCAGGTTTTTCTTGTCTAATGTATTGGTTTTGCAGATCGTCAGCCTGGGGGCATGCTTCTATGGTTCAAAGAGTTATTTGCTTCCTCTATAGTATCCTTTTGGCATATGATGTTATTTACGTTTGGTAGATTCCCTTTAGCGTGCATATTACTATAGATTCATATGCCCGCTAAAGTGGGGGAAAAATGCATGAGTGAAATTGCACCCTTGCAGTTTCGCCCACATTCTTGCTTCCACTTTAGTGTCCGCTCCTTTAGCATCTTGAGTAGGCTCATTTTAGGCCTTGCATCAGCCTCTCTCCCTCTTAAGATGCTCCAACACCCCTTTTCAATAGCTACCCTTGCGTGTCAACTTTCCATCAGACTTGGTACTTCTCCCGTTTTCGTCATTTTGTAGCGTGACGTGTCCAGACACTAGCACGTCGCGCTATCGTCCTGTGACATTTCAAAGCTCAAACGATCATTTCTATGCATGTTTTCCACTTGCCAATGAGTTTTTTTGGTGGTAACGAATGGTAACGCCCGAAAATGGCTGAAGAAGATTCTCTTCTCTCTTTTTAAATCATCCCTTCAACTCATTTTGGAGATCTAAGAACTTCTTCCATAGCTAGCTCCATTCTGCCAGTTTCTAGCTTCATTCCAATCTCTAGCATTTTGCATAGCTTCATGCAGCTTGTGGTAGTAGCTTGAAGCTCTCTTAGCAACACTCTTTGTAGCCTTCTTGGCTCTTGCAACTCCATTTCATGCTTGTGAGCATCTTGGGATTCCATATCCCCGACTATTTGCATATTTACTTCGTGATACAGGTTCTCCTCCTCAAGCGGGTTTTATTTTATCACACTTATTCATGGTGCAGGTTCTACTCCTGAACGGGTTTTGCTTTCACCACGCACTTTGTTCATCACACTCTTTATCTTCTTGGCTGTTCATGGAGGTGGGAACACCAAAACGGGGTTTGACTGAGGCAAACCCCTATACTGCCCCAACATTCTCTCCAGATATCATGCTTGTAGGTTGTAAAGACATTCCTTTGGTGGAGGCTTCACCAATCACGTGCTTGTAAGTATTTCTTCCCTCTCTTCCTTTTAACTTGTATTGGTTTTACGTCATTCTATTTCATTTCTATCATTTTGTCACACTCTACTAGTTCTTAGTAATCCATTTTCTAGTAGTCATTTAGGAATTTTCTGTGATGAACTCGGCCTCTGGTCCGTGCGAGATGCCAACACACCTTTGAGATACCAGCGCACCGCGCTGTAGTCCGCTTTCTGCTCTTATGTCCTTTGGCCGAGAGCCTGTCATTTTTCCTAGAGAACCTCTGTGACCTATCCTTTTGGATTCTAGAACTCTCCCCACTGTTCCATTGAGGTAATATAGGGTAGTTCGCCCTGTGAGGATCTCCGAACGAAGAGAACTCATGAGAAGAGAATCCCCCTATATCACAGTTACCCTTCAAATGTTTCAATTGTGGAAAGATAGGTCATTATGTTTGTAAATGTCCAATCAAAATTTTAAATGACAAACATAAAGATTATAAAGGTAAATTTGTCAAGAAGAGTTACCATGTTAAGAAGATAGTGGTGTATCTAATGATGAGGAATCAGACTATCCAAATGATTGAAGTGATGAATGCTTGTTCATGGCTCTAAATGTTGGAACTACTTCTACTAATCTTGAAATATGTGTGAAGGAAATTTCTTAGGAAACAAATCACAATATTGAAGAAACTATGTTGATTTTTTTTCATGCAAGAGAGGAGAGAAAATACTAGATAATTGATAGTGAATGATCAAATCACATGATAGGTGATAAGAGTAAGATTGTTAAGATTGAAAAGTATGACGATGGTCTTGTTAAGTTTGGTGATGATACATCTGCTAAGATCTATGGAAAAGGTTCAATTAGTTTTGACGGCAAGCATAAGACATGTGATGTTCTTTATGTCAAGGGTCTCTAGCATAATCTTCTTAGTGTAGGACAAATATGTAGTAGAGGATACAATTTGGTGTTTCAGGATGATTGTTGTGAAATCAGAAAAGGAAGCTCTAGAACATTGGTTGTAGTTGGAACAAGGACAAAGGAAATGTTTATCAACTCAAAGGTGGTGGTGTTAAGTGCTTTATGTCTTGAATCAATGAAATTTGGCTATGGCATAGAAGAATGTGTCATATCAATTTTGATAGCCTAGTGAAGATTAGCTCTACTCAAGTTGTGAGAGATCTACCAAGAATTACAAAACCTATCAATGTAATTTGCAAGGAGTGTCAGTTGGGAAAGAAGACAAAGAAGAGGTTCCGAACTAAGGAATATTCTACTGCAAGACCTTTGAATTTGGTGCATAAATACCTATGTATACCTACTAGAACAAGAAGCTCTCAAGGTGATAGGTATTTTATGTTATTGATAGATGATTACTCTAGAATGACTTGGGTGACCTTTCTTAAAGAAAAATCAAAAGCTCTAGATAAGTCTAAATCATTTAAGTCTATTGTTGAGAATGAAATGGATTTGAAAATAAAATGTTTGAGGTTTGATAGAGGTGGTGAGTTCACCTCTAATGAGTTTAATATATTTTGTGAAGATCATGGGATAAAAAGACATTTATTAGCTCCTAGGACTCCTCAGTAGAATGGAGTTGTGGAAAGGAAGAACATGGTAGTTCAAGAAGTAGAAAGAACCATGATGAAGGAAGAAAATCTACCAAATTTCTATTGGAAAGAAGCTATTCATACTGTAGTGTACATTCTTAACAAAAGACAAGCAAGAGTGAACAATTCAAAGACCCCCTATGAACTATGGTATGGAAAACCTCCTACTATGAAATATTTTAGAGTGTTTGGAAACAAATGTTATATTAGGGGAGATGAAGAAAATATAGTAAAGTTTGATGCAAGATAATATGAAGGGATCTTCCTTGGATACTCTACAAAGAGCAAGTTATACAAATGCTACAACAAAATATTAAAGAATATAGTTGAAAGTGCAAGTGTTAAAGTGGATGAAGAATCACACCAAAGCTCAGTACTTATAGAAGGATATGAACATGATGAACCCCCTTATAAAGAAGAAGAAAAATAATAAGAGAGAGAAGAAAATGAGGTGCTAGTTCAAGAGGAAGAAGCTCTAGAAAAGAATCCTAAAACTCCTAAGCATATGTAAAAGAATCATTCTGAGGATCAAATAATTAGGGACAAAAGCAAAGGTATGCTAAGAAGAGGAAGAGTTAATATGGTAGAAGAATAAGTAAAATTTTGTCTACTCTCTAAGGTAGAACCTAAAATAGTAACTGAAGCATGCAAGGATGAGAATTAGATCAAAGTTATGGAAGAAGAACTGAGGCAGATTGAGAAGAATCAGACATGGGAACCAGTCCCAAGACCAACAAACAAGAATGTGATAGGAACTAAATGCCGTTTTAGGATCAAGTTGAATGAGAATGGAGAATTTATCAAAAACAATGCTAGACTTGTGTGTAAGGGCCACTCACAAGTGGAAGGAATAGATTTTGAAGAGACTTTTTCTCTAGTAGCAAGAATGGAAGCCATTAGGCTATTTTTGGATTTTATAGATCATAAAGAGTTCAAGGTGTATCAGATGGATGCCAAGTATACAATTTTGAATGGTGAGTTAGAAGAAGAGGTTTACATTCAACAATTAGAAGGTTTTCAGCTATAAAAATATTTTGATATGATCTACAAGTTGAAGAAAGCTTTATATGGACTCAAATATGCTCCTAGGGATTGGTATGCAAGATTGGGTAAGTACTTATTAAAAAAGGGATTCAAAAAGGGTACACTACATAAAACAATCTTTACTTCAAGGTTGAGAGAGATCAAATCTTGATTATGGTTGTGTATGTTGATGACATAATCGTTGGAGGAAATGAGGAAATGTGTTAAACGTTTGTAGAGGAGATACAAAATGAGTTTGAAATGTCAATATTTGGGGAGATGAATTTCTTCCTTGGGCTACAAATCAATCAATCTAATAAAGGTATATTCATCTCACAATCAAAATATGCCAAGGAAATGTTAAAGAAGTTTGGAATGGAGGACTCTAAACTAGTATGTACTCCCATGGTTACTAGTTGTAAGTTGAGAAAAAATGATGAATCTCCTAAGATAGATCAGAGCAAGTACAGATCCATGATTGGTGGATTTCTCTATCCAACTTCTACTAGACTGGATATCATGCATGCAGTATGTCTTTTGGCAAGATTTCAAGAAGATCCTAGAGAGTCACATGTGGCAGAAGTAAAAAGGATATTTAAATATTTGAAAGGCACTCTGGACTTTGGTCTATGGTATCCTAGGATACTAATTTATCTTTGAGTTCTTATACAAATGCATATTGGGTAGTTTGTATAGATGAAAAAATAAGTACAAGTGGAGGTAATTTATTTATTGGAAGTAGATTGGTTTCTTGGTTGAGTAAAAAGTGGGATTTAATATCACTATCTACTATAGAGGTAGAATATATTGCAACATCTTGCTGCACACAAGTGTTCTGGATGAAGCATACTTTGAAGGATATCAGAGTATCATATGATGAACCTATTCCTATCTTGTGTGATAATACAAGTGCTATCAACATTTCAAAAAATATGGTAATGCATTCAAGCAAAAAGCATATCTCTATTTGATATCACTCTCTAAGAGAGAAAGTTGATGAGAATTAAGTGAAGTTGGAGTATGTGCATACAAAGGATCAAATAGCATATGTTTTCACAAAGGCTCTTCCAAAAGATAAATTTGAGTATCTTAGGTAGAAGCTAGGGGTTATTACCCCTCCTTTCAAATAGATGCATGAGTTTGTGCATCTGTCTAGGTGAGAAATTCAAGTTTTATTCTTTGTCCTGGACTGATGAAAGATACCTCTTAGGGGGAGTAGGCAGTGGTGTGTTTGATTGGTGCAACCGGTGGGAGCATATCTTGTGCCCCTAAGGGGGAGAGAGAGTAGTAAGGAGAGAGAAATGGAGTAATTAAATGGGAGAGAAAGTAGTTTGAAGGTGTTTCCTGAAGTGTGCAGGTTTTTCCCTTTGCCATTGATGTCAAAGGGGGAGAGTAAAGTCTAAAAAATACAAGAAAAAAATTGTAAGAAAAGGGGGAGAGAAAAGAAATATGAAAAATATAAGAAGACAAGGGAGAAAGAAAGAAGTCTGAAAGGTAAGAAATATCCACGTAAGGGGGAGTGTTGCTTGATGTAGGGTTGCTTTTGTTGTTGATGGTTTTTCAGAGCTAGTATTTCCATCAATGACAAAGGGGGAGATTGTTGGAGATTATTGTACTATGTTGTCATTAGTTTTTTAATTGATTTCAACCTCTAATTTCAACCTCTAGTGTGGTTGTGTTTGAGAAGGAGTTGTGGTGTTGAGCAGGTGAAACTGATGTAGTTGGTTCACTTGGTTTCCAAGTGCTTTTGAGAAAATTTGAATAGAGTGTACAAGGTGGTAGAGTTGTGCTATGCATTGTGCTTCACATTTCTTCATGGTTGAAGATGTTGTTGTGCAATTTGGATGAGATTATCAAAGGTGTTCAAAGGTGTTATATCTAGAGTTTTGGGTTTTGGATTGTGCAACATTGGAATATGTGTTTGACAGTGTGTTGCATGTGAAGAAGGTTGTTTGGAAGAAATGGAATTTCTTTGTATTTCTCCATGTTTATGTTTCTTTTCTTGATTTGGGAATGTGCTTATATTTCTTGCATCTACCTTCCCATAGAGTTTGCAGTGCTCAAATGTTCTGCAAGGTTGGTTAGTGAGTTGTATTTATGTGGCAATGTGGTTGGTTGCACAGGTGATAGTATTCTCAATTTTAGATGGTTATGATAGTGTTATTGAATATTCCAAGATGTTGTATGATGTTTCTACGTGGTTTGTAGGATGCTTCCAAACCTAGTGAAGAGTGAATTGACTACTTGGCAGTGTTAGTGCAGGTTTGGCCAACCTAGCATGCTAGCGTTGACTGTGGAGATGGTTTATTATTTGTGGAAGCATGGTGTAGTGTGTCAGTGTAGATCTAGGTCCTAGTTAACCATTGGTTTTTTTTGCCTTCACTTCTTTCCACCGTGGAAGTGTTTGGTACCGACCTATTTGGTGGTTGCACATTTGAGGTGCATACATTTCATTGAGGCCAACCTAGAGAAGTTATTTAAGGTCATGAAAGATATATAATCAAGGTTAATTATTGGAGATGTGCGTGATGAGTAAATATGTGAAGGATGATGCAAATGTGATCAAGTGTTGTGATGTAAGTGTGATATTTTACACCTAAGGCTACCAAAAGAAGTGAGCAAAAGGTGTCTACATTTTTCAGTGTACCTGAAGTTGCTAGAGGTAGTGAGCCCAAGGTTGTGAATGGTGTAGAGTTGTTGTGATAGATCTTCCTATTGCTCTGAGGTAGTAAACATCCTTGTAATAGTCTTCTTCTATTCTCTTTCTATTCTAAATAGTGAGTTCTTTGGGCAGCGAGCCCTTGGTAGAGGGTCATTATTTTCTTCATGGTAGTGAGCCTTTTGTAATTGGTGTTGTTATTCATATATATGTGAGTTAATTCTCAAAGCGATTTTTCCCTGATTAGGGATTTCTATGTAAATCTAGTGTTCTATGGTGTATGGTTTTGAATGTGTTTACGTTTCATTAGTTTACATTCATGTTGATGAATAATAAGGGTTTGAAGGTTAATGAGGGTTTTAATGTTTTAATGTACAACTGATTCACCCCCCCTCTCAATTGTCTTGTGTGTCTAACATGGGAAGAGTTCATGAGAATTTTAAAACTACAATTGAATATAGGATAGATCCTAAATTTTCCATTCATGAGCTCATGACCATCAAGAAAATTGTAAATGAAATGGTGATTGAGTTTAGTAGTAAGCTCATCATGAAAATGGGGAAGCTACTACCAAATTCAAGGTCTAATGATTATGTGTCTTGTTCTAAAATATAATGCATTTTATTCTAGAATTGGGTATTGTCTTAGGGACAACAATCTACAAAATCTTAGATAATCATATGCTATTTCCATAAACATTGAGAGTAATATGAGGGCATCCAAAAATCATATCAAAAGAGAAAATGTCAAGATATCCAAACTTGAGAGAATATCCCCAAGCAAGGCTCTAACCACTAAAGAAGAATGGATAAATTGATAGGTGTGGTAAGATATTTGTCTTACAAGGTAGCAAGGAATGAAAAAGGTCTTCCATCTTTGAATGTTGTAACTCACTTCAATGAAGGTCAATGTTTGCACAATAAACCTTATAATCATGAGTGGTCTAAAATGCTATAACAAATAATAGATAAATGGTTCATCAACATAGGGATTTTAGGCAACATGGTAAGGTAGCTCTAGATCTTCTGTGAAGGAATACTATGCACTTCCAAGATACGCCTTCATGGTGTGAAATTTTATACCTTACACATGATCCAACTAATTGTGCAACTACCTTGGTTGATCACAAGGACAAGGAGCATCTTTATGAGGATGAATATTTTAATTATTATGATGGATAAATTGATTAGTTGGATTCATTTGGATATGGGTCCATTTATGAGGAAGATGAATGTTACGATCAAGAAGATGTTGATCAAGAATTTCAATATATTCATGGTGTTGATCCAAGAAAATATGAATTATCCATTCATGATTTTGAGCATTTAAGAGAAATCATGAGATAAAAATACAAGGGAGTACACCATTAGATGAGGATAAAAGATTATTTATTGAAGTTATAATAATACATTCTTAGAGTGGGTGTTAGCTAAGGTTCATCTAAATGTCCCTCCAAGAGGTAAATCTATTTCCGCAATGCTAAGAAGAACTAAACCAAACACAAAAAAGTGACAAGCATACAAGAAGAGATGAAGTTAAGAATATTATTTCTATAGATGCTTCAAGAAGAAAATATTTGAATACTAATATACAAAAAAATCTATCTCAAACAAATGAACATAAAGTTGAAGACAAAGGAAGGAAAAAAGGGACAAGAGGTAAGGACTCTGCACCTTGTGGTTTAATAATGTAATATATTCCTAATGCCAATAATATCACTCTCTCACATGGTACACCCTTACATAATTATAGCCCTATAGTCATGGTAAAAGATATGAGTCAAGTTAGAATATTGTTTCCAATAGAGGAAATCCTTAGAATATTTGTGTGAAGTGGGTTAGTGGAAAATGGAAATGAAGCATGAATTATTCAATTGGGGTTAGAGTTCACAAATACCCACATCAAAAAAATGATCAAATCCCACTTACAAATGAAATAGAATGTAAAACATATTAGAAATCAGCAACAACAATGAAAACCCAATTCAAAACCTGAAATCAAACATGTGCAAACCTATTATTCATTTTGAAATTGGTTGATGGTGTGTTGGATTGCTCAATCATTAGCTCCCATGATTGAAAAAGCTTCAAATGACCTAGAAGATGATTCAATTTTTCAAATTCTCAAGTGATATGAATTAGCTCAAATGATTCTAGGTGGTGATTATGGAGGCATTGTACTTGTTTTATAGATTTTCAAAACTTAGATCAATGGTGGAGAATTGATCTTGAGATAAATGAATGAGATTAGATCAAGGAGGATTAAGAGTCAATATTAGTTTGTGTAGAATGCTTTGCCTAGACCTGCTTAAACATGAACAAACAATCAAACATTAGTCCATAAACAAGTGTAAACAAGCATTCCCCACAAAATTCATTCAAACACAAGAACATGAAATCAAAGCAAAGTAATCAAATAAACTACTAATGAAATCTTATTCTAATGCTCAAACTAGCATCCCATGGGGGAATTGGTTCTTATTTGATGTGGAAAGAAGCCCTGTCCCAATTCCTTGATAAACTTGATGATAGATGTGATTCTTGATGAAAAATTCCAATAACCTAGCTATGGATGATGAAATTCTATGCTAACATGGATGGAATGTGGATGAAATTGCATAAACTTGTGGATCATAACCTTGCCTCTAAAATCTAGATGATTGTGGATCCCAAATCAATAGAGAAGGCCTCTATTTATAATGAAGAAGGTTTGAAGAATGAGGAATAGGGTGAATGTGGGATTAAAGAAGGGACCAATTGCATTGTGCCACTTGTCAACATGCTAATGAAGGAGAGTGGAGCACATTTTTAACAATGTGCATGTTAAATGCATGTAGGTGAAATTTGAATTTGAAGAGGTGACTTGTGTAAGAGGGGATGTAAGAGGAATTAATGCCAAGTTGGCTCAAGAAGAGGACATGTAAGAGCCTTTAATGCCAAGTTGGAGGAAAAAAGTCCTTTGGGAGGGAGAATTCAAATAAGTGGAATATTCCAAGAATATGCCACATTTGAATAAAAATAGGGGGAATTAATAAATCCAATAAATTGATTTACATGTGCAACTTGCAAAAGCTAGAGGAATGGAGGATTAGTGTTAGGAGTTAATTAATGATTAATTAACTTAGATGAAATTAGTTTGATTGTGACATTTAATTTAAATGCTTTGAATTTATTTAAATTAAATGAGATGATATTAAGATATTAGTGATTTAATTAAATAAATTTGATTTATTCAATTAAATGAAGAACATTAGGACTTGATTAAATAAAGTTGATTTATTTAATCAAAGAGAGAACATTTAGGATTTAATGAAATATAGTTGATTTATTTAATTAAAGGAGGAATTTTGATGAATTAATTAAATAAAGATTATTCAATTAATCTGTTAGTAAAGAAATGATCAAGGAAGAATCAAAGTTAGTGAATCAGGATTGAGTGCATGATATCCATCAGGATATTTCGAGTGTCTACAGTTTGAACTCAGTATACTTTTGAAGAGTTCAACAACTTATGAACTCACTAACATCCTATATTCTTTGTCTTTGTTGGTAATTTTGGAATTTTTAACTAATTTGATCTTTTGATGAGTTCAAGAACCTTTGAACTCATTGAAATTATGAAATTAATCTATCTTGTTAGTACTTAAACATGTTTAGGAACTTGTAAAATCATCAAAAAACTTCTTGTTTGTTCCTTTGTTAGGGAGTTAAGCTACTTTTAAACCACATGGATGCTTTAGTGAGTTCAAGAAATTGTAAATCCATTAACAGAAGTTATCTTTACTTAACTAATTTTTCTTGTGAAAAAAATGCAAGAAATGGGATTAGGACCAAAAGAGGTGGAAAAAATGTGGAGAAACCCTTGTGAGACTAGATGTGAACACCAAAAGTGAGGTGAAATGAGGAAATTTGAAAGGACGTGTAATCTATACATAGTGGACGGTGGAGACATTAGGATGTGAAGAAAATTTGACTGACATGGAGGAAATTTTGTAGAACCTTCATGCGGAAGTGGATCTTACAACCAAATGGAAGGAAAATGGAGAAATATCATGGAGGTTGTTGATTCTTTGCTTTTAATTTGATTAGACTCTTTCATAAGTTTTTGAGGTGTAATGTATGTTTTTGCAGCAATCCACTCATCAAGTACAAATAAATTGAAAGAAGAACAGGAATATGAACTAGCAAGAACATTATTATCTTCAAGTCCTTTAGATTGTTTTAATTTCCTCACTGCATCTTGCAACTGGTGAATTTCTAGTTTAAGATTTTTAATCAGGTAATATCTTTCATGTACCTTTCTCAGCAGTATGGAAGATTTATAATCTTCTGATGGATGCAGCTTCTTTTTAGCTTCACAAATGCTTTCCCTAAAATCATTCCACAATGAATGAAGCACTTCATCTTCTCCATCCAATATCTCCTTTAATATCTTTTCAATTGTTGGTACAAATTTCTTTTTGAATTGGTTTCCTTGCTTGGCTTGGCCTCGAATCATTTTTCTAAGATCTTTTGATTAAACAGAGTCACCAGCCTTCTTTCCTAGGAAGGCACCATTAAATATCTAAAACAAAGCACCAATCTTTTTGATTCCCAGCGGAGTCACCAAAAATATGTTAGTTAACAGATTTGTCCCTCGAAAATGAATGAAAGAGAATGACTTAGAATGCCTAGCAAGAAGAACAAATAGTACTAACAGTTGAGCCACTTGCAATGGTATTTGCAAGTACTCTCTGCTTATTTTACAAGGCGCATCTACCTTCGAATGGTTTTCAATGAATAAAAACTCAGGGTATGCTTTTAACCAGAAATTAGGAAAGGAACACTAACGTTTACCCATAACCATGAAAGTAAATGCGATGAATTGATTCAGAAAGAAGTTAATGCAAACAAATGATACAAAGCCCATTTATTCCACACCCACAATGAGAAATAAGAAAAAGAACGAGTAGTGAATTTCCCTTTCAACAGGTGAATTATTCTGCATTCAAAATTCTAGAAATAATTACACATATAGTTTACTGTGATAGAATCAATATTGGAAGGAAATTGCAAGAGCCCAAAGTATATTGAAAATTTAAAGAAACATTTACAAATGCAAAGATCTGAAAACACTTTCTTTATTTCTCTAGTATCAAAATTATGAGCACAAAGGCTCAATACCCTACACAACCAACCGCACAGAAAAGAAAAACCCAAGACTGCCCTTACTTCCCTTATTTATGGGAAAAGCCAAAAGATTCCCCTAACAATTAACTTGGAGGCCAATATATCCATGCACACCAAAACTATTACATTACAAAAAGTAACGGTCTTGAAAATGACCGACGCCGACAACCGTTTTTAGAAAAGGCGTTATTATTCTCTGTCGTGAAAGATTCCATACATTGTCGCTAAACTACTAGTGGTGTCAGAACTCTATACAACTCCAATTGCATTTCCATGACAAAATTAAGGAATTCAGCACGTTCCTCTTCTTTTTCCAAAACATGGATTGCCTTGTTGTACTCAACATAGTTGGTTTTCTCCTTCCAGGCCAGCGAGTGCAACTGAGAGATGATATCGAATTGCTCTTCCTCTAGCCAATTCACATTAGGTTAAAGAATAGGAACAAGTTCATCTTCCCATTCTCTGACATCACCCGGGAGTACCATTTTGAGAAAACTCTGAAATCAAAAAACATTGCCACCTTCCCTTTCATGTAGACCTATTTAACTTCGGCGGTGGAGAGTGTTCATTTATTCACTAACAAAAACGTGTCAAACCATTTCGCCAACTTCCTTATTAAAGAGCTATCTTTTCAAAGGATTTTTAAAGATTACTTTTAAACTTTCTATTGTCATCTCGATAAATTGGAGAAGACATTCCATAAAGGCATCATACACTTCATTAAATGCACTGACACTTTGGAAATAGTAAATCTCGTTGAGGTCACCCTGTCGCTACGAGCTAGAACCTTATAACTATGGGTCAAAAGTTCTAGAGTTTCTAGAACTGTCGATATCCCGACAACAAAAAACATCATTTCCAAAGGCTACAAAAGGTTGGGTGATTTTGAAACTTCAAAACTTAGCGACTTAGTTCAGGAATTTAACATGATCGTGATAATTATAAGATTTGTCGAAGTCGTGACTTACACAAGTTTACCATAAAAGGATGAGTTTTAAAACAATTTGTCTCGAAATAAAATTTTAGGGGGTAACACATCTCATCAAGGACTCGGCGCCAGTGAGGTAGACCCAGTTGTCTTGTATGCCTCAAAGTGATCATACCCCTATATCTCCAAATCGTAGGATCGTCAGGCTCTGTATCAACCAAGGTGATAATCAGTCAAAGCACAACAATATGCTCCTAGGCCCAAATGTGCAGTAGTATCACACTGGTACCAATCGCTCGGCTATCACAATATGCAAAATCATGTAAGTCATGGTATAGTGAGGCCAGCATCACTGGTCCCCAGGAAAATTGTGTCCTCCGAAAAAGCATCCTCTCCTAACCAAAGCCCCATCCTAGACTGAAGTATCGGCCTTGCCAATCTGGAGCTACTAGCCCGCATATAATGGTAGCAACAATCAGCCTAAAAGTTAGCACCCGACCTCTGTAATAGTCCAAGTCAATCTGGGCCTCAAAAAGTGCAAGCTCCTCAACCTCCATGACCTCAAAGCATGTGTCACTATTGGAATTTGTATCATAGATCACCCACTCCCCATGAATCAAAAAACGTAGAATGCGCCAGATGTCCTCCAAAGTAATAGTCGCCTCACTGGTCAAAAGGTGAAAAGATGAGGACTCACTATGCCACCTCTCTGCCAACATAGTCATCATCGCCAGGTGGGTTCGGACAACGGGCACATAGGCAATGTACCAAAGATCAATCTCGCCCAAGTGCTCCTGTCACAAATATGATAGATTGCCCAATCTACATAGGACTGAGGGTTGATGCTCGCGTGAATGCACAAGTTGGATCACCTCTTGCACCCATAAAGCCACGACATCAAAATTCGTAAAAATATTTGACCCCGTTTGGACTTTTCGACCTCGAAACCATGAATGCATCACAATTTGCAAAGGCGTCGCTATTTGTAAAAATCCAAATAGTGATGTTCGACTCTTTTGAAAATGCTAAATAGACCTCAGCGTCGCCATGTGCACATGTGTCGCCATTTGACCGGACAACCCTAATCCTAAATTGAGCTAAGCGTTGTCGTTTACACTGGCATCGCTATTTAGAATTTGAAACCCTAATCTCAAATCGCGAGTAGCTTCACAATTTACATAAGCGACATTATTTGAGCTTCAGCGTCGCCGATTTTGCACTTGGCACGTCACTATATACTAACGTTGGGGACTCTGACTCTTTAAGGGGTAATAAATGCACTAAAAAATCAAAGTTCAAGGTCAGATTTGGGTCACATATTGGTGGTCCTGCACCTGGAGGTCTCTAGTACACGTGGACTCACTTAGAAATGTGTTGGGGAAGCACTCATTGCACCATTCTATAGAAGGGTCAAAGCTCAAAAGGCTAGAAATTTCAAAGTGTGAATGCAAAAATGAATGGAAAGTGACCCCTCCAAGCCTATTTAACCATGAAAGTTAGGGTTTTTTGCCCCAACTTGGCTGTCAAACTAGGGTTTTGCACTCCCAACACCTTTCTTGCCCAATTTAAGCTCGTTTCACATCATTTTTTCATATTTTGGCATATTTTCAGCATCCTGGAGCCTTTTTGGACCTATCGGGCAGCTTGTCGTCTTTTTTCAAGAAATCACCCAAAAATATAATTTTTTGTTTGATCTCTCGAGGGGCCAGTATACTAGCGTAATTCTTCTCATTGGGGCAGCATTGGGGCATTCAAAAAAATTAAAAAAAAATTGAATTTTGATCTCGGCAAGGTTATTCTTTGAACCAACGTAGCAAGTACATTGCTTCAAAGAGGGGCAAAATGTAGACACTCGAAATATCCTGATTGATATCATGCACTCGATCCTGATTCACTAACTTCAATTCTTCCTTGATCATTTCTTTACTAACCGATTAATTGAATAATCTTTATTTAATTAATTCATCAAAATTCCTCCTTTAATTAAATAGATCAACTTTATTTAATTAAATCCTAAATGTTCTCTCTTTGATTAAATAAAGTTGATTTATTTAATCAAGTCCTAATGTTCTTCATTTAATTGAATAAATCAAATTTATTTAATTAAATCACTAATATCTCAATATCCTCTCATTTAATTTAAATAAATTCAAAGCATTTAAATTAAATGTCACAATCAAACTAATTTCATCTAATTTAATTAATAATTAATTAACTCCTAACACTAATTTTCCATTCCTCTAGCTTTTGCAAGTTGTACATGTAAATCAATTTATTGGATTTATTAATTCCCCCTATTTTCATTCAAATGTGGCATATTCTTGGAATATTCCACTTATTTGAATTCAAACTGTAGACACTCGAAATATCCTATATGGATATCATGCACTAACATGATATACTTTTAGTGAGTTCATAAGTTGTCAATAAGATGTCTAAATCAACCCCCCTAAATGGCTTATGAGAGAGTTTATTTATAGGAAATGTCTATTTATAGGGTTGATTCTTTTAGTGAGTTCATAAGTTGTCAATATATGAAGAATCAACCAATAAAGATACTTGAAGAATCAACCCCCCTAAATGGCTTATGAGAGAGTTTATTTATAGGAAATGTCTGATTTGGATTGACGGTTGAGATTAATGTCAATAAGATGTCTAAATCAATGGCCAAAATTGAAAGTTGTAGTATGGACTAGGGTTAGGTCAAAATTAGGGCAATGACAAGAAATGAATGGCTAAGATTGAATTATAAGATAATTCAATCAAGGGCTGAAATTAAATGAGATGTCAAGAGATAAGATTTGATGTGGAAGATAAGATTGGCAGGACAAAGAGGTGATAGGAGAAATTAAATAATAAAAATTATTTAATTTAGGTGACCAATGAATAATTAAATAATTAAAGATATTATTTAATTATAGAAGAATGTGAGAAAATGAATCATTTTGAATTAAATAATAATTTAATTCAAAATTCAAGAGATTGGACCAAATTAAATAATGAAAACTATTTAATTTAGGTGACCAATGAATAATTAAATAATTAAAAGATATTATTTAATTATAGAGGAATGTGACAAAGGAATCATTTTGAATTAAATAATGATTTAATTCAAAATTCAAGAGAGTGGACCAAATTAAATAAATAAAATTTATTTAATTTATGAGAGAAGAGGCCAATGAATAATTAAATAATTAAAATAATTATTTAATTATAGTGGAAGGTGGACAAAAATTAAATAAATAAGAATTTATTTAATTTTAGAAAGAAGAGGACTTAATTAGTGACGTAATTAAATAAATAAAATTTATTTAATTAATCAAGCAAGAAATAAAAGTAGGAATGAATTAATTAAATAATTAAAATTATTTAATTAATAGAAGACATGACTTTAGAAAATAATTAAATAATTAAAAATTATTTAATTAGCAAAGACAAAAGGGGAAATGATAGAGAATTTATAAATCGCAAGCCTAGGACAATTTTTAGTGTCTACATTTTGCCCCTCTTTGAGATGATGTTCGAGATAATGAGATTTGTGTCGAGTAACATCATTTCAAAGAAGCTAAGGTATGTATAGAGGAAAATGGATGATGACAAAAGATAGGATGATGATGAAATAAGAGTGGGATGATGATGCCCCCTCGAGAGGATAGGCGGGTTGAAAGAACATGGGTATGCTCTCGAAATGAAATGATAAGGAGGGACAAGATGCATGATGTAAGATAGGAAGTAGATGAAGGAGATGAATGATACATTATGCTACAAGAAAGTGAGCAACCATGATGTTTGATGTAACACTAGACATGATGCACCAAGGTATAAGGACCAAGGTGATGATGTGTCTCGTGTCCCAGCATAATACAACCTTGTCTAGATACAAGATATGAATATTAACTAGAATAAGTCAGACTTGACGCAAATGCAAGATAAAAATGATAACACGCACAAGCAAGCAAGCAAGCATGCACAAATGATACAAAAACAAACAAGGTATTGCCCCTGTCAAGCTGTAAACCGTTGATTGATTGATTGATTGGTGATGATGACTAATAGTGTTGTCATTGCGGGGAAAGACATATCCCTAGATCAACACAAGGATGACTGACTATTTGAATGATTGACTTTGATTGATTGGGTTTACAACAAGATTAGGATCAAGACCAAAGGATATGATTGGATTATTTGACAAGATTGATCGACTTGACTGGTATGGACTAAGGATTGATTTGCATTTGGACTATTGCTTGGAATGATTGAAGATGATTTGACATGGATGAGAGGATGCAATGAATTGAATAGAAGAATTGATGTGGTTGGGATAATTTGAAGACTGATTTGACATTGTTTTGGCGATTTGACTAATTTTGACTAGATGACTAATTGGACTATGTTGTATGTTGGTTAACGATTTAAATGTCAAAATTTCAAATGACTGACTATGTCTGACTTATTTGACTGACATTACAAACATTGACTATGTTTTGGGATTTTTGAGAATTATTTGGATGTTTTTGTGTTTTTTTGGATATTTTGAATTTTTTTTATTTTTGACATTTTTTGGATTTTTAACATGTTTTGATTTTTTTTTTAGATTTTTGAGAATATTTTGAGGTGTCAATGGATGAAAATTTGGGTAGCCTTTGTGCTAGATACCCATGACAAGGGGAAAACCAAGTCTAGGTGCAAGGGTGGGTGATAGGATAAGGGATAAAAGGCTCATGATAGATGGATGGATGGATAGGATGTATGCATCATAAGAGAGCAAGGATGTGATCTCCAAAGACTATGTCGCATAGGAATGACATGCCCCATTCTAGGTACAAGACTTAGGATTTTTCATGACAAAGCTGATGACAATAGGATAATGATATGATTGGTTTAGATAGGATGAGGTATATCAAGAGATACCCAAAACATGTTACAACATTTTTCCTCTATATCTTCATCAAGATCAAAAGGAGAAGGGTGGATAAGTGGACCCAATATGATAGGTAGGTATGATGGCTAAGATGGTAGGTAGGATGGAAATGATATGACATAAAAATGATAGGTTGGATAGATAAGACATTGTGCCTCCAAGTGTAAGTGACATAGAAGATCAACCTACACATGACGCCTATTTGCCAGGTTTTCATCATGGTACTTATCCAGGGTGCCTATTTACCAGGTTTTCACCGTTGGACGAAGGGATTTCTCTTTACTTTTTTTTTGTTTGAATTTTTTACTTTTGGATAGGAGGGACTCAAGTGTCTAGTTGCATGAAAGGTGATAGTCCCACGAGGGATGGATGTCATTGCATGGACCATGTCCAATGCCATTATGCCCATAGATGTTGGTAAGGGATGACATGAAATGGAGATAGAGTAGGTAGATGATGGATTATGATGTGTATTATGGATGAAAATGGTGGATTATATGGGAATTATGCAAAAGATGAATGGGGAGGCTTAGCCAAAGGCATGGACCATAGGGATATGATGGGGAAGATATGTAGGATAGTGGATGGGGGGTGACGAGATGGAGGTATAAGGGCTTGTTGTGAAATGGAAGGGAACCATGACCAATGGTTGCACACATTGTGATAAACATTGAAGCTTTTGATGTGGACAGGGTGTAGGAAGCAATGGAGATGTTTTCTTAGGAGATGGTGGATGAAGGGCTTTAGGCACCCACATAGACTTAGTATTTTTATGACTTTTATTTGTCTTGTGGGATTTTTGTAATTTTTGAATGGAATGTGTATTTTGGATGGAAGTGGATGGTTGGGATTTTTGTGATGTGGATGCCTCATTTGACTTGATTTATTTTTGCTTAGGTACCCAAACCATTTTGTTTTTAGACTTTTCTTTTGGAGGTATGGGCTTATATAATTTTTTGGATGCACTTGGCTTTGACATTTTGTATTGATGTCCTAAGGCATTAGGGTCCTTAGCATTTTTTACTTTATAGGTAGAGGCATTAAATTTTTTTCTTTTGAATCCCCTGGGTATGGTGGAACGAGTGGAAGTTTCTTGTTTAGACAATGTGTGCATTTGTTGGTCATGATTAGGAATGTTAGGGTATTTATGGAAAAATGGATAAGAGGGTTGAATGGTAGGGATATTAGGTGTTGGAAGTAATGGTGGTAAAGTGGATGGAGGGAAATTAGGAGTTGGAAGCAATGGTGGTAGAGTGCATGGAGGGAAGTGTATGGTCACATGCTTTTGACATTTGTAGGATGATGGTGGTGGAATGGCAACATATGTTTTAGGCGTATGATAGACTTTATGATGGAAAGTGGACTTAGGATGCATGGAGGAAATACCAACATCTTGAGATTGGTGTCCTTGGGGTGTATGTCCAAGGCCATAAGAGTGTGAAGGGACTTTGACATGGATGGGCTCCAAAATACCTTGTTCATGAAGATCTAAGCCTTTACCTTGGTGGTTCATGTTTTGGAGTATGCAATGGACAACAAGACTAGGTGTAGGTGGAACACTAGACACGAGTTCCTTATTGGATGGAGAAAATGAAGCAAGGGAAGATAATGGTTGTTGTTGTTATGAGGAACATTCATGAATGATGGTGGAAAGACCAATAAGATATGATGGAGGACTTGCAATGGGGTCGATAGTGGGTGATGGAGGATCATTAGGATCTTGATTAGCATTGTGTTCACTTAGATCCAAGGTATTTGTTTGATCTTCTATGTGTGCTTGGGAGGCATATGTATCATCAAGGGAAGTGGATGTTGATGGATCATGGATAGGACTAGGTGGAGGTGAATTTTGAATATCTTGCTCATGGATAGGCTCTTCATCACTATGGATATCATCTTGATCATAGAAAAGATATAGATTATGGATAGGTTGGATGACAATGATTTGATCTTGATTAGGACTAGGGCTTGATGTTGCCACATGCTTATGATTAGGCTCTTTACATACATCTTGGGTTGCTTGAATGGAAGTGCAAGGGGATGACTCTTGAATTGGCTCAACATGTTCTAGATGTTCAACAACATAGGAGCATGAAAGAGGGTGACTTGGACTTACGATGAAATACTCTTGAATTGGCTCAAGGGGTTGAGGATGACATGGTTGACTTGAAGGACTTGGCATGATGTTTGAGGACTCTTTTGTATGTTCAAGTATATGTGTTGAATGACATGGAAAAAAATGATTCCTTTCTTGTAGCCCTTGGGTCACATCCTTTGTAGGTGGATTGGTGGATTTAGATAATGCCATCAATTTATGTTTTAAATATTTAAATGTAGGGCATTGAATTGATGGAGGATTAGATGATGATGGGGGTAATGAAGAGTTTGATTGGTTAGAAGGTAAAGAGGCCAATGAATTAGGACTTGGACATGGTGGCTTATGGATAGGAATTTGATTGGATGGTGGTAAGGGTGTATGAACTAGATTGGTGTTCCCCTTGTCAAAGGTGACATTAAGACTTAAAGGCTCTTGATTTTGTTGCCAAGGTGGATTTGGGAAGCTACGTTCTTGTTGTGATATGGGTGGACATATTAATGTGGAATTGACATGATAGGTAAATGGGTTTGGTTGGCATGATGATGAAGGTGACACATAGGATTGTGGATGAATGTCTTGAGGTTGGAATGGTGTTTGGACTTGTGATATGATTTGTTGTTGTGATGATGATGGAGGGGTTGAATAGGATAACGACTATTGAAAGGTTGATTGATGTGGATAAGGGTTGACATTAGAAGATTTGTGATAGGTTGATGAAGGGGAAACTTGATGTGTGGATGGGTGGGGTTGATATGATGATATAGGTGACACATAGGGTTGATGTGAAATGTGTTGATGTGGTGATTGGACTTGATAATGTGCTTGTTGGACTTGACAATTGGCCATGAGGTATTGGATTTGTGCTATGAATTGTTGCATTTGAGGTGATTGGTTTGTTTGAAGTTGGATAATGTTATGGGAACTTTGAATGATTTGTTGGGTTAAAGGTGTTTGACTTGTTTGAGCTACGTGAAGCATGTGAACAAGTGCTTGTGCTACGTCTTCCAATGTTCGCATGGTGTAAAATGATGTTGATTGGATTAAAGAGATGATGATGTGGAATGACGAGATTATATGATTTGGATGATGTGGCAAGTGTTTATTGGAAGTTTGACTTGAGAAATATCAAACACAAGATCTCACATGTAAATGCATGAACACACACACCAAGCACAATGATAATTTTGTCTTCCAAGATTAAATGTTATGATTAAGCAAACACTTGAATACACAACAACAGGCCTTATGACTAGTCAAGTGGGGTATGGACGATTAGGTCTCAAGTGAGTTTTCACAAGGTTGACTAGGTATAATTTGGAAGCAAAATCTTGCCAATAAGTTGGGAGAAAGGGGTAACCCACCCTTCACCGTCACTTCCCAAAGGTATAAAGTTCTTTGGGGCTTAGCCTAGAGTGACAAGATTTCAACTCTCAAAGGAGCGTGTCTTTGGATTCACACTCGATTGAGGTCGTCCCTTGGAGGGGTGTGTGCTCCAAGAAGGCCTCCTAAGAAGGGTATGACAAAAGCAAACCAAGTGAGGTGTTATGGAGGACGCACACACTTGATTCACACTCGCAATGATTAATATCCCTTTAGAAAATTGAAATGTTTGTAAAACAATTTAAACACTTGTTTTTTTTAACCCCAAGTCAAGATGTGTGATTGAAGACAATGGTTCTTTTTAAGCCTAATTTCAATGATGTGACAATCAAACAAGATTTATTTTAGACCCCAAAATCCAAATGTGTGACAAACAAGATGTTCTTTTTAAGCCCAAATTGAAGTGTTTTGACAAGAATGATTAAGAGATGAAAGATGGAATGTGTGCACCTAGAATTTATTTAGCTCCAAATATTTTTCCACTTGATCCAATGTGTCCTTTGAAGTGTTTATTTTCTGTACATGCACAAAACCAACAACAAAGCCAAAACCCTAACAAGATAGTTGATCACTACTATTAGAGGGTTAGCTAGTCAAGGTAAATCAGATTTTTGGAAATGTTTTTGATAGTAAAATGAAAAATACAAAGAATAAAGCATGTCTAAAATCTCAAAAGGTTTCCAAAAATGCAAATAAATCAAAAAAAATTGCTGTTTTGCACCTAAAATTAATTTTTTATGAAAAATCATAAAAAAATTATAAAAAATACAAAACAGCTCAAAAAATTCTGATTTTTTGATTGAAGTCATATACTGTCATTCCAAATTTGCAAACAAAAAAATGTGAGCAGATCTGCAACCATTTGTGAGATATAAGCAAATATTTGTGAAACCCTAATTTTAAAAGATCTATTGTTTGACTAATAATTGTGCATCCAAATTTGAAAGATAAAGAACAGACCCCCATTAAAATTTAGAGAGCTTTCTAGAAATGTAAACATATCAAAAAAATTCGATAATTTTCTCTCCAAATTTATTTTTCATGAAAAACAGAAAACAAATTATAAAAATTTCAAACTAGCTCCGAAAAATCTAATTTTTGGAATGGAAGCTCTAGACATTGTTTTCAACTTGCAAAATTTTTTTGTGAAAAAATACATAGCCATTTGAAAGTTATGGTCGAATCTTTAGAAACTAGGGCTTTATCCACAATGATGTCAAACCTGCAACAAAAAGCAAACATAACTTGCAACAAAAGAATCCAACTCCAAGATTTCTCAAAATGTGTTAAAATATGTCGGGTTCACCAATGTAAATAGGGAAAAATTCAGATTTAAATGTTGAAAACAACAAATTAACTAAAACCTATCAAGCATCATGAAGCACAAACTAGAATGAAAATGCAAATAAACAAAGGAAATGCAAACCAATTTTCAAACTAGACTTGATTGACCTCCATGACTCTTCTCCACCTACATGAGAATGCAAGATATTGAAGGTTGATTGTTGGATGAATGCTGGTTGCTCAATTCAATAGCATAACATTGACATGGGGATGATAGATGAATGACAATAGATAGAAATGGATGAAAGACTCAAGAATGATTTTGACAGCATAAAGATACTTGAAGAATCAACCCCCCTAAATGGTTTATGAGAGAGTTTATTTATAGGAAATGTCTGATTTGGATTGACGGTTGAGATTGGATGTCAATAAGATGTCTAAATCAATGGCCAAAATTGAAAGTTGTAGTATGGACTAGGGTTAGGTCAAAATTAGAGGCAATGAAAAACAAGAAATGAATGGCTAAAAGATTGAATTATAAGATAATTTCAATCAAAATTTGAAATTAAATGAGATATCAAGAGATAAGATTTGATGTGGAAGATAAAGATTAGCCGCAGGACAAAAAGGTGATAGGAGAAATTAAATAATAAAAATTATTTAATTTAGGTGACCAATGAATAATTAAATAATTAAAGATATTATTTAATTATAAAAGAATGTGAGAAAATGAATCATTTTGAATTAAATAATAATTTAATTCAAAATTCAAGAGATTGGACCAAATTAAATAATAAAAATTATTTAATTTAGGTGACCAATGAATAATTAAATAATTAAAGATATTATTTAATTATAGAGGAATGTGACAAAATGAATCATTTTGAATTAAATAATGATTTAATTCAAAATTCAAGAGAGTGGACCAAATTAAATAAATTAAATTTATTTAATTTATTAGAGAAGAGGCCAATGAATAATTAAATAATTAAAATAATTATTTAATTGTAGTGGAAGGTGGATAAAAATTAAATAAATAAGAATTTATTTAATTTTAGAAAGAAGAGGACTTAATTAGTGATGCAATTAAATAAATAAAATTTATTTAATTAATCAAGCAAGAAATAAAAGTAGGAATGAATTAATTAAATAATTAAAATTATTTAATTAATAGAAGACACGACTTCAGAAAATAATTAAATAATTAAAAATTATTTAATTAGCAAAGACAAAAGGGGAAATGATAGAGAATTTAGAAATCACAAGCCTAGGACAATTTTTAG